>SDVV010010987.1:0-16026 GCA_016164225.1 Gammarus roeselii
ATTATTATTATTAAGATTATTATCATTACCATTATTATTAACATTTCTATCATTATTATTATTATAATTATCATTATTACCATTATTATTATACACTCGCATCTATCCTCTTCTATCCCTTCCTACAAGCTGATACCTCTTGCAACGAGCTCCTTTTCCACTGAACGTCCGTCAAGACCAACTTATTAACCCTCCATACAGACCTCTCCTGCATTGAAAGTCAGTACGGCGCATACTCAATCCAAGCTTTGCTACAACACACTCATAACCTCTTCATTACTCTCAGCGATCCACTCACACTCCATGCAGTACCAGCACCTCACCTATCTATCTCAGTCGACTCTATCGACTGCCTGTTCCAGATTCATGAAGACCCATTATGCTTCCTTTCCCTTCACACATCGTTAATCCTAGGCAAAGGGTAATCCCTTCGGTTATCAATTCAATATCGCTTATATCAGGCATAACCACATTCCCTGACTGGAAGTCACAATAGGTTTAGCTGTAATTGGATTCTAGTCATCTTTGTTGGAAGGTTTTAAACCTCAGAACATAATGGGTGGAAGGTTCAGGTTAATATTGGAAAAAAAACGGGAAATAATTGGACAAAATATGTTGAAAAATGTGTAAAATGTATTGATATTGTTAATAATCCCAATACTCTTAATTTATTATAATTATTATCATTACCATCATTATTATCGTTACTATTATTTGTTATTAAATTTATTATTATTACCATTATTATTATACACTCACACATATTCTCTTTTCTCGCTTCCTCCAAGCTGAAACCTCTGGCAACCAGCTCCTTTTCCACTGAACGTCCGTTAAGACCAACTTATTAACCCTCCCTACAGACCTCTCCTGCATTGGAAGTCAGTACGGTGCGTAGGCTCCGGCACCTTGCAGGAATTATTATAACTTCCTGTTATATCATACGCGCATTGTTACATCAAACCAAACTATTCCGTCATCATAATGACACAATCATATTGAATACAATTTCTATTCATTTGGTGATTTAACCAGAGTAATAACAATGAACCAATAATACAATGCTCTGTGGCAATCACTCAATGACATTTGACACAAGAAAGTAAATTAAATGTCGCCTTGACGGCACAAATTACCTTCAACTGGGTATTGGAGTGAATTTGTATAGATCATTATAGTTAGGTATCGCTTAACATGGTGGTGTATCAGCTTTAGTTCAACAATGGAGGCCACTGAACTATTGGTACAAACTTGACACATTGTTCTGCGAAAAAAAATCTATGCTTTGATCATTAATTATTTTTGGTAACTGGCTAATCGGATTTTAAGTAGATTGTATTTTGTCAAAAATATATTTAATCATGAACGCTTAACAATTAATGTCGACCAGTTGAAATGGATTTAGATCTTACTTCATTGCTCAAGTTTCTCAAGTTTCTCAAGTTTCCTGTTTCATCCATTTTTCCTCAGTTTCACCATGTTTTTTGTCCGGTTAAAACGTGGTTATAGGTTGCGGAAACTTTTCCACTCAACCCTGTCAGTAACTTACGTTCCATCTACAAGGTCACCAAAAGGTGATGAAAAACCTTGTATAAATAATAAAAACAGAAACAATATAGTTTTTTCAGTGTACACACAACCAGAGTTATTTCAAATCAGTGCTCACATTAACCCGAGGTGCGAGAAGCAATCAACTCTTTCAAGAATCGTAGTAACGCCGTTGAATTAATTCGTTGAGGAACCGCAGGCTAATTTTTTTCCAACAAATACACGAAAATTATAACCTTTTAACACGCAAAAATGTGAACCGCTGTCACGTTGATCAAAAGGTCAGATATAGGCGTGTCGGTCATTAAATTCATCTTAATACATAGCATATTGGTCTTGCACACTTCATTTCTCGATGTCACTCGTGATTAACTTCGAATTACAGATTTGATTTTGTCCTTCTTTCTTATACACTTCCATTTTTTGGTTAGTTAAATCAACACGATCAGAACTAGTTTCTTTAAGAAACGCAACCACGGGAGAACATCACATTTAATGTCCCGAACTGTTTGGAATTTGTTCCGTATTCAAAAATGTTGCGCTTTTCTATCCGGATTGAGTCAGGAACAGTATGATTGACATAAATATTCATTTCATCTAATAGATAAACTTGATTTCACAATGATCTAGTGCTTTCGCAAACCAGGCACGGGGCGCGATTGAAACTCGTGGATTGGATTATCTCATCACGTTTTCTTTGGAAGTATCTTCACTGAATGCTTTCAATTAGACGATTTATAGCAGTCAAATAGCTAATCAGATGATTTTGTTTTTAATTGGAAAGTTATTATATAAATTCACCGACAAATTGCACAATGTAACTTTTTCCTGAGGCGATATTACATATTAGAAATGATCAAATCAGACGCTTGGATACAAAGAGATTTCTTAATAATAATAATAATAATCATATGACATTTAATTCCAGGTATTCAGGAGGTCGTTGAAACATGACTATGGTATATATTAATTTAGTCCGAGTACGATTGCAATGATTGGATACACAGCAATAAATGCCTAGCCAAAAGTTGACGCCATCATGTGGGAGATCTTAAAATAACTAGTCTACAATTGGTACAACAACTCCATATGCCGCTAGACAACATGCAACACTTGCTCACTTTTCAACGTCCGCCTGCATGTTTATCAACAATATGGCGCCGAAGCACTGACCTCCATCGGCAGGTGGCCATCAGTCGCCGCGCGTAATTCTTCTAACATGCCTCGCCGCCCAATGAATTAGATATATAGGACGTAATTAGAGTCATGCATTTGATACCGCTCTGCTGCCCATGAAGAGCTGTTGACCGACCAGCACAGAATATCAATAGTGTAATGCAGTATACATTCGGAATGACTCGGAATAAAACTGGTAAGGGTATTATTGTTCGAATAGTTTAATTCATAACTTAAATTGCTAAGGTAAAAGTTACATGCAATTGATTTTCAGAAGCAGATAAAACCTCGCATTGTAGATCACGAACTAGTTGCAGGCAATTAAACTGTCAATGTTATTTAACGAGTGATCCTTAGTTGATCAATAGCCTTACCCAAGCGGATGCATGTAACACTAAAGCCTGACTATTAATAACGAATTGTTATTAACGGCAAACAAAAATGCACTGTTTGTCACATTTTTTGTAATGGAACTGTATCGCAACAAGTTCTAAAAATGATCTTCCCTATCACAACTTTGTTAAGAATTAGGCCTGTCTGTGAACGTGTTCACACGACGCACAAAGAGCTGGTTTCTCTCCTCCTTAACACTACTTTACCCACAATCAAGAGCTCTATATGTTATGTTTGCAGGTACCGCAACAATGATGAATGATTTCACTGGCAAACGAGACGAAGTAATAAAATATCGTATAAAGCCCTTTGAAGAACATTCCCTTCAAAACATCTCTCTGAATAAATGTAAATACATGAGCATTGCTAAATAGCGTGCGTCAACACGCCCACCTGCACTTCCGGTTGACCTTCGGCAATACTATGGAATATTTGTGCACTTGTTTACATAATCCTATTGAGGAAGGAGGCAACTCTCTTTATATTCAGTATGTTTGGAATGTAACCTTGCATTTAGTTTAGACTTTGAGGGGAAACATATTGTTGCAGGGAGACGTACCTGTTCTCATTTGATTATTTTATAATATTGCCATTGAATAGATTTCGAGAGTTTGGTTTGATCGCATAGAAAGTGTTTTGTCCTTTAATTTCCACGCACATTTAATCCCCGGTTGACTGTCCCGTTCAAGGATCTAATCTGCATTTTATGTCATGACGCATGAATTGAACGCGATAGAGTCACTAAATTCAAGGTAGTATATTATTAACTCTTCGTTTAGTAGCATCAATCAAACCGCGCAATGAACGCTTCTGTAGGTAAATAAAAGAAGGCCTTCAATTACTTTAGTAATAAAGGTCATACTTTGAAAAGCATAATGGCCGAATGAATAAGTTAGCGAATCATGAAATGGTTCAGACAGATCAAAGAAGCCATGCGACCTGAGACGAGCGATGAAGTACAAATAATTACTGCAGATGTTGAGAAACTTCAAACAACACGTCGCGGTAAGAGTGAGGCTTGACTCAGCGAGATTAGTATTCATCAAGAGTTATGAATGTTCTGCAACCGGTCGAGATCGAGGTCGAGACAATATTAACTACTCCCAGGACTTCTCCCGCTGTTCCGTGTACATCATGAACGCACAACACGTACATGCATGCGTATCAGTTTTCCATCACTTCCGTCCGCCTGCATGGACTGGGATGGAATCGTGTATCGTAGTTGTTATGTCAGTCCCGGGTGTCCTCTTCCATGGTTGTTTTCAACGGATCAACATCGGTTCACTTATGCTCAGGTTTGTTTGCTACTGGTAGATTCTCCAATTACAAATCCCAATGTCGGATTATATTAACCGAACGAAGCGATCTCCTCATCTGTGCATGCCTAATACAACAAGAACTAATTACTGGCATTCGTCGCGTACCGGAAGCCGTCTGTGTTATGCATGTAGATATGATATTGACATAAGGATTTGACAGTTATCATCTCTGTTATACGTATCTGCGGCTCATGAGAAATTCTACAGGCCTCAGTTCACGGGCTTTAAAACTCGACTCGTCAACAATTGGTAAACGGAGCTAATGTCATAGAAAAAAATGTTATGCGTACAGCAGCGGCCGTCATAAGTTTCATTTTCCGTGAAGAGAAAAACTGTGTATAGGACTGCAACGTGGTCGAAAAAATTGTTAAGGACATTGTTGGAAGATATACACTGTTGAGACACTTAATTGCTTGGACGCTTGTAGCCTTATGCCACTAAGATACATTAGTATTGCCCGTGTCTTTATTTGTACCGCAAAACGAATACTTTGATAGCACTTCTCAGGCTCTCGCTTGTTCTATTGACTCCAATCAAACGAGCACAAATTGTTGGAACACGTACAGCAAAAACGTGTTACAACGATTGCCATCACGGCCCCATTTAGTTCAGCATACAACCGACACCTCTTCAATCAGATCACACCAAGTCAAAAACGTTACCTCTTAATCTCGTTAAATCCCATCATCTTATCCACACCCCAAACTTAATCCTCGCTTTCCGCAATATGGACGGAACATTTCCCCTTTCTCCTAAAGTATACAGGAAACATCACAAGGGATCCACTGTTTTAAATATTTAAATTATTGCAACATGAAAATATTGCTTGTCATGAACAATTTGGTAAATCACCCAATTAGACATGACTGTTACTCTTCGCAATATGTGGGCCTCCAAGTAATCGAGTTTAAAGGAGAACTTCCATGGCATTCTTTAAAAAGCGACAAATTTGTTCGATAACTGTATGTTACGAAGCTAGTTGATTAAACTCTTCTATTGCTACCTATATACTGTTAAATAGATAAAAATATGTGATAATTAGAGATGTGGAGGCATCTGCACCGACTGAATACGATCCATTCAGATGGAATCAAGCAATTTATTGAAGTGTATTGCGTTCTATCGTCTTGGACTCGGAGCAAACATTTTTCAATGACACACAAAGCCAAGTATTCGCATCGAGACGGCTAAAATATTGAATTTTATTTAACGTACTCCAGATTTCTTCCTTGGGAGAAGCATAATCCAACTGAAAAATAACGATTTGAGCAGAAAAATGAGTCTGCGCAGAAACGTGCACTCCGCAACAATTGTGAGAGGGCATGGAAGTTTACATGTACTAGAGCAGATGGAGGATTCCAGTAAATTCTATGGCAACTCGAGGCAGCGGAGCGGTACCGTCTCTATATTGTTGTTTATCAAGGAGATAGCGAGGATTGAGAAAAGGAATTAGTTTTTTGATTCTGATGTATTGGAATAAAAAATGGTATCTAATTACTTCCTGTGATGCTTAAGTTTCTATGATGAGATTAATTTCATTGAAGTCCAAGCAGAGATGCTTGACGAAGTTATCTGAGAAGTTCACAACTTTGTCGAGATTTGGAAATAGTTTGATTTCGTTTCATGAATATTCTTCTTGAGCATTACATTTACAATGGACTAATTTTAAAGACTGTTTAATCGTGAAGATGCCACATTACCGTATTTTAGTCC
This sequence comes from Gammarus roeselii, assembly GCA_016164225.1. Lineage (NCBI taxonomy): Eukaryota > Metazoa > Arthropoda > Malacostraca > Amphipoda > Gammaridae > Gammarus > Gammarus roeselii. The sequence continues at coordinate 6,147 of SDVV010010987.1, forward strand.
GTACCAAAAAGTAAGCCGAACGCTGGTGTTCTACGTAGGTAGATATTCGTACTCCATGACAGAGTAAACTTAACAGAACGAAAAAGCATTGTCGTAATCGCCAAACCGGTTGAAAATAACAACAGTAACACCATTCTGAATAACATCAGAGACAAAAACATCACGCCGGTGCAACTTATAGCATTTGGATTTTATTGGATGATGAGCATCCTTCGTGACGTAGCGAGGCCACCATAGTGGGCAGCAATTTTGACCGATATTCAGGAAGAGAGTTTTTCATTTTCTATAACAGGATTTTTGTTAATTCTAACAATATTATGTTGAGTGTTGTGATCGCGAGCACAAAAGAGGACCACCGCTATTCTGCCAAAATATGGTGACTGTGTTGATTGCTATGACATCAGTTGTTAAACAAGTCCGCGCGCCTCGCGGACGTTTACGTACCATCTGAAAGATGGTCTTCACATGCAGTCTATCAAACGGGTCGAAAATAGATGATAAATTTGATAAAAGTTAATGTGGGCATGAGTTAAACTCTAACCTGTTTGTATTCCGGCTTTAATTAAATGCATTTTTTCGATAAAGGGTTTAAAGAGAGACAATAACCTGCGAACGGCAAATCCCATCAGCTCTAAAAAATTAGTAGACAAGTAACTGTACAGTTCACAAATATATGAGTGTAGCCTTTATGAACCTAAATTAAAATATTCTCATAGAAATATAAGCTCAGCTGAAACATTGTCGTAGACAAGGTGCAGGGATAGTTAAATTAAAAGCCAGGTGAGGTTAATGTCTTCATCTAAGGTTCTGCTAGTGGCTTCGTCATTAGGATATATATTTAGTTGAATGTGCTGACTACCATGCAACGTCTCACGAAGGATATATGCTTGCAGATCAAATAAACAGGTCAGTGTTCCTCTTGTTCATGATTGATGAAGGTTTAAAAGAAGAGAGGTGAGCATGAGTTTATACTCTTTGAAATTCTGACTACATTTTTTTCATGTAATCGATCTTCCAATATGAAGAATAAAAATTTAAACATGTTTCTAACTGAAAACCAAATCATAACTAATAACATTAATATACGAAAGTAATGCAATGACATGTACTAACAAAAACCAAAGAAACCATTATTTCGAATACAGTTTATTAAATCTGAATTATGTAATGCACTTTGCAACGGAACGCATTCTGAACGGTCATCTTCTATGTAAAAAAATGATATGTTTCACAGCATCGAATAGTCTTGCTGCGACCAAGTGATTGCAGCTGGCAACCCTTGTCATACTCTTGTCAATGGCTCAGGAGTAGGGCACAGAAACTTTACAACCTTCTCTGTTTGTTGAGTTGATGATCCTATCACCGCCCTGTTAGATATGTACCGAAAGTGAGGAGGGAAGACAATATCAAGCATTGGTTCTGTTTGCTTTCTTCAAATAACTGTAAATTTTGAGGGGGCTTCAACCGCAGAATTTAAAGGCGACGTAGTTGGTATTGCATAGAAATTAATTATCATGTCCAGAACGTGTTTGAAATTAATTCTTCATGTTCAAATCTACACTAACTTGAGTTGCCCACTTCATATGGAACCATTTAGCAGTCACCAGTGATCAGCCCTTAACAGAAAATATCGGGTTGGACTAAATACACTGAATGGATTGAAAACAAGGACCAAATGTTTCGGGGATAGAGCCCTTAGTTGGTAAACAATGTGGTTCCAGTAAAAAAAAAATATATAAGAGAAGTTGGTAACTCTCTAAGGACAGTCTTTTTTATTAATTGCATCGTGAAAAAAATGCTGCACGTCATCGAATGAAAGTACATTTGTGTTCCATAACATAAAATTAGTTTGCCATGATGAGGTATGATTGATATTTGCAATTCATGTCAAATTTCAAAGAGCTTGCAACGTTTAACTTTACCAGATAAAACCAATTTCATAAACCAACAAGCAATAACAGACTAAACCACTCATCCAATCATAAGTTACTAAATGCCTGTTGAGGGGAATCGGTTGAAAAATACCTCGTTTCTGTCACTAATTATAGCGCTGCTGTTTATTATCGATACAATTGGTTGAAGATACAACAACAAATATCTGGAGTTTTTTTAGACCATGCATTGACCATATTACTGTTGTTCATTTTACCACGCTCATCAAAGGTCATATAAGGCAGTGGTCGTTAATGCAACATAATCATCGCAAATAGATTACTCTAAGCATACCTCTCTAGCATTCTTTGCAGCTACGTTCTGTCAAAAATGCTGAATGAAATTGAACAAGCTACACACTCTTTTTTAACCTAATCAATTATTTACAACTAGTTTTATTCAGAGCACGTTGAGCTCTTCCATTTCAATGGCGTTGTAGTTGCTGGTATTTCAAATTTTGTCAGGTAAAGTGTTAAAAAAACACGTGAATGTTTAATATGACAGTCGGAAACACTAACCTAGTTTTCCGAATACTTTGTTCAGCATCTGATGAAACTATTGATGGGATCGATGTTTCCAGTCATCATGACTAAGTCGATCTGTAAACTGGTCAGAAATAAAATATGAATTACAGAAAATATAATTATGATATTTTTCTGGATCAAATTGTTACTATTATTGTCAATAGTCAAGAGGAATATCCGCAATATTTAATTTGAAAAGTGTTCTCGAAACATACTGGAGATATAGCCATGGAGGAAGGCTGAACATTTCACTGTCATATATTCAATGGATGACCTCGAGCAGCGCAAATCGAGAGAATATGTTGAACACTGTAACAGAAAATACGAGACCGAATTGCGGTGCAATGGACGGAACATGATATCAGAAAGTATTTTAAGTGTTGTTATTCATAGAAACGGATTTCACATCTTCCGACAACTTTACTGAGTAGCGTTCGGACATCAGCATAAAAATGGACTTGAGGTTATCTTGTAAATGTTCCTACTGTCAGCAACACGAAATTCCTTCGAATTTTGTGCTATCCCTAAGTTTTTTTGTCAATAATCTAATGAAAAATCGTTTGAATGCAATCATCCAACTTGTTCCCTAAAGGCTGGTGCTGTTTGTGAGGAGCGGCAATGAAGATATTGCATCTCTAAAATTTCCCTTTGTTAAAACAGGATTAAATGAAAAATTGGGTTTTGCCTAGGAAACAAATCAGATTGAGAGCTCGCAAACCCTAATTTTGTTCTGTATTGATTCAATTTTAATGTTGTTTCCACACGACGTCGCTTCTCTAATTTCATGTAACACATTCACTCCAGTAATATTTTACGATCTATGTTGCTGATTGGACCATCACTTCGCTTCGGAAACACAGAAATGGTGTGTTGAATAGAACGAATAAGTCCAATTTGGTTCGAGACCTAATTAGTACATCTCGAGGTTGAATACTTTGGCCTCTCCATTTAATCCTATAAATTATTTTACTGAACATATTTTTCTTATACGTGTGAAATAGAGTGGTTTATGCCGTATTTAGTGCATGGGATGTGGCCCGATCCAATCATGTGAGCGGTGGATCACGACAACGGTAAATTTGATTGAGACAAATGCATCAGAGGTCTCGAAAATATTAAAATTTTAGAAAATAATTCCGAACAACGCCTATGGCCAAGCACTGTAATGCATGACAGGTATGAACGACCACAAGACAACTCACTGTATGCTGGTTACAGGTGTTACGTATCAACATGCGAAGATAGTTCAAAATATGCATGCACTATCCTCTGAGTACCTGTAGAAATTAGATCAGGGAGAAGCTATGGACTTTGCATTCGATACCGCGGCTATATTGTTTACTCATCAAACTTGTTATTCCATCAGCCGGCCAATCCCCAGTAGTGAGTTCTGGTTTCCTCGACCGCAACCCAAACAGGCTCGGGCTCTGCTACTAATCCTCGTGTAATGTGATGGCGGAGGGGTTGAGGGAGCCGTGAGGGGGAAGATGGGCTATGACCTCATATCAGCCGAGGTCAATCTATTGTCAGTGATACATTCTTCGATGCGCTGGGCTGCAGTGTATTTAAGTTATTGATGAGCGAATTAAAGGTGAATAGAGTGGTCAAGTCACAATCTTATCTTAACTGACCTACCTGAGTTTGGCCAATCAGAAGTCCGTCAAACCTTGTGAGGTGACATACCTTCTCGATTTAACGATAAGTGTTGAACATCAACTGAATTTGATTTCAAAACGAATAGTACAGATACAAAAACAGTTACAGTTACCAAAGCAAGTACCAGCGGCACTGCATGCATGAGGTATTTTTAGTACCGTACAGCTACGGGCACCACTATTTGGTCAGTGTTGCAAGTGTACCGCCGGTACGTGTGTTATTTTTAGCACTAGTGGTAATCGGGCCGTTCACGAGGGAAATTAATTTTAATTCTTACCATTTTAAGAATTTAAATTTTATAGTCCTAGAATAAGTAATTTCAAGTGTTGTTATTTTGTATTGACAGTTTACGTTTCGATCGGTTTAGTACTGACATAACAAAAATTTTATCTTCAGAAGTCGATAGTAGTATATATGTCTGCAAAACAGCTCGGGGGATAGGGGAGGGGAGTCAGGCGAGCGAGATTGGTGGCGCAAAACAGCCCTGGAGATCCGCGGAGCAAAACAGCCCTGGAGATCCGCGGAGCAAAACAGCGCCGGAGATAGGTGGCGCAAAACAGCCCTGGAGATAGGGACTACATATATGCTTTGTAAAGGAATTAGATATAGGATGACTAGATCTTTGAACCTATTCTCGAATGTAATTGTTATGAAGTATGTTATTTGTTAATGTTTCCGACTCAGGCGCTGTATTTGTTGGACATTGTAGTTTTATCTCAAGACAAATTGATCTTGTGGTCAAGTTAGTTACTGATGATACATAGAGATAACAAGAACGCAAGTTTTTTGTGAGTCGGCCGATGTAATTGTTATGAAGTATGTTATTTGTTAATGTGTCTGACTCAGGCGCTGTATATCTCGGACAATATAGTTATATGTTAAGACAATTACTCATGTGGTCAAGTGAGTTACTGATGGTACATAGAGACTGCTCGGGACGGGTGGGGAAGAGGGGAGGGGTTTACCGGAGTCAGGTGGTGTCTAAAACGCAAGTAGAAGCGACTGCTATAGTTCAACCGCAAGTGGTAATTAGCTATGACAATTAGCGATTTTATCTCTGGATGTGCGGTCACACAAAGATTAGTTTTCCATACGGGAAAATTTAAGTTCCCTTTCGGTATCTGGTTGCTTTCATTTACGATTGCTTACGTACGGATTTCTCGGACATTGTAGTTATATGTTAAGACAAATTGATCTTGTGGTCAAGTTAGTTACTGATGGTTCATAGAGTTACCATGAACGCAAGTTTTTTTGTGAGTTGACCGATGTATTTGTTAGGATGTATGTTATTTGTTTCTGAGTCTGACTTAGTCGCTGTATATCTCGGACAATATAGTTTTATGTTGAGACAATTACTCTTGTGGTCAAGTGAGTTACGGATGGTACATAGAGACTGCCCGGGACGGGTGGGGAAGAGGGGAGGGGTTGACCTGAGTCAGGCGGAGTCCAAAACGCAAGTAGAAGCGATTGCTATAGTTTAACCGCAAGTGGTAATTAGACATGACAATAAGCGATTTTATCTATGGATGTGCGGTCACACAAAGATTAGTTTTCCATACGGAAAAATTTCAGTTTTTTTTCGGTATCTGGTTGCTTTCATTTACGATTGCTTACGTACGGATTATATAGATGTACGTTATTAGGTCTTTTCGATGCTGTATATGATTGTTTTGGAATATTTTGCACGGTAGGATGGCATGATATATATTACTATGTTTGTTATTGAAGGACTCATTTGAATAGAAGCTATTGTTTATACATGATATTTTATATTGTACGATTGATATTATTGATTAAATCCACTCGCCTTGTCGCATTTAATGTATATATTTTCATAGATTCGTCAGGATCCAATGTTAAGAACCAAACAGTTGCAGATACGTTCACGAAGTTTTTCAGATACATTTTTCTGTAGACAATAAAACAAGGTTTATTTATACATATATATTAATGAAATAAAATACACATTAAGGTGAACAATTTTAGGGTTTTGGCGCAAAATTCATGCATGTTCGAAAACATATTACATGGTTAATTATATTTCTTTGATTTACATAGAATTTTTTACATTGTTTTTTATGGGTTCCGTTACAATTATTATTATTATTAAATCTTTTATTTCCATCGTCAAGCAATGGGTTTTCAATACTTAGGTCTAACACATCAAACTTATTTTATAAAATACCATATTTGAATTAGCGAAGCGAGAAATATAAATGAATTTGTGACAGCACTTCTCCTGTCGGCGGCCGATTTGTAGCTACTTCGTGTTGCAAAACAGTTTTCACAATATGTGCTACAATTTTAAGTGAGAAACTCAGTTCCTACCAATGCCTATTTTTCAATGCCTATTTAGGTGGACAATGCGACTAGTTTATTATTATAATTTATATATTTTTTTATACATAAGAGCATACAAGGATTATTTACATTTTATGAACATTTACAGGTTGTAACTTGTTGAGGTTCACGGTCTTTCATCATTTCATGCAAAAGTGCACTCGTAGTATTGCTGCATATTTTCATTCTGCAGCTAATGAACTCTCAAGCGATCGCCCTGTACCAATCACTGTCATACGGACAGCATGCTATAAGCAAGATTGTTATAGAAATTTAGGATATATTACGGCTATATCTACAATATAGAATACTTTTCCAGGCATCTTTTTGTCACATGTTGTTCATTTTTAGTGTTTTATATATCTTCTTTCATCCTGATACAATATTTGACGTGGTTATTATAGATATAGAAGAGATGATTTGTTAAAAACTTGGTCTTGCTATTTGGTAATTGTATGATTATTGTAGGTTAATTCTTCAATATTTAGGACGAGTTAGAGAGTCCCCTAGGCAAAAACCTAGTTATGTTTATAGCTGTTTGTATAAGTAAACCGATTTACTAGGATGATTTCACTAGTGTGGTCCACTTTTTATTGTGAATTAGAGCAGAGTAGAGTATCTTATTTAGATATTTTATATATGTCGTTGTTGTTGTTGTAAGTTTTGTTTCCGTGACAATCAGAGGAATGTATGTTTAAGAGGTGTAAGTCCGTAATGCATCTTCGTGGAATTTTTTCGTAATTGAACCCTAGCATGTGTATAGAGTAACGTTTAGAAGACGATTTACTAGATGGAGGGGTCCTAGAGTATTTACGATTTGGATACCCTTCACCTGATGAGATATATATCGTCGATAGCTTAGGCACCTGTGAACAAATTCAATTAGCTTAATATCCATCACATTTTCAACGTGGGGCAAGAGGCGTTCTAGTGCATTTTCAATGCTAGTTCATTCGAGTTAAAATTAGGATATTGAAAACAAAGATTTATTAGCTATATTATTTTTATTGATAATAGATTTTGACACATTTTATATTTACATGTATATTCTATACGAAAAAATAATTTTTTCACACTGAAATTTCGACGTAAGCATCTCGGCGAAACACAAGGAATGACTTCGACCTCCCTCTCTTGTGTTATCTTGATCCTTGGTACCAGTGCCACTCTGTGGGTTCTTTATCAATGATGAATATTTATTCCTCACCTGAAGCTGTCGACTCGTCATATCGGTGTAGGATTTATCATCTGGGTATGTTTTTTTTCTCGGATCTATTGGTGTTCTAGACTAACGCCCTTAGTACACATCTTAGATATACGTCGACCTTTGGGAGAAGTGTATGCAACACTTGCAATCCTATCCCTGTAACCAAACTTTGTATTTAGTCTTCAGCGAGCTTTATATGGACGCTAATTTTTTAATTACTTGTACATGTTCATGACATCGAATCGTTTCAGGTTTCTTCTTGCTATTGCCCACATTACCATTAATTATATTCCCGCAGATTTACGAATTATACATAATTCTCCTAGCACTCAAACGTTTGAGACATGATTCTCTCTCCTCATGTTTCATTACCAATAATTTTGAAACAAAATCATATATTCATTTGACTTTATTATGCAATTTTTCAGTTCTTATACATGTCACTCTTTCATTACCCCATTTGATGTTTCGGTTTCCTTCAACGCTTGTAGGTTTTTCTTCACATGACATATCCTCGATATCACTGTCACTGATATCCATTCCACTGAAAGTATCCCACGTTTTCCCCTCATTTTCATTATTTTCAATTTCAGAAAAGGTTTGGGTATACTCCCCCCATTTCACCCAATCTTTTTACATTCCACGTTTGGTTGATACCGGCATCGCACTTTCTTTACTGCCCGCACCCTGTTGAGCGTCGTCTATATCATTTTTTTGACACACAAGTCCGGTTTAGTATGTTCTATCAATGCGCCCATTGCATCCTTAGAGCTCAAATTCCCTCGTTCATTTTTAGGATTAGCATATTCATGATAATGGTGTCCCTTGAGATGGCGCCAAAACCCGAATGTGGAGCTTGATTTGTATAGTTTTACCTCTGCATTGCAAATAACACACACTCTCGTGTTCTCCTTTTTGTTAAAATACTTCCATACCAAACTGGGTGACATCCTCCTTCCCCGAAAGTGGACCGCTATCTGAAGTAGTACAGATATTAGTCTAATTTTATATATACTCTGTTTACATGGATATATACAGGGTCGTCAGCGTCACTGTGTGGACACACGTGTCGACAAATGTGTCGACACAATGCATATATACAGGGTCGTCAGCTTCACTGTGTCGACACACGTGTCGACACAATGCATTTATACAATGTCGTTAGCGTCACAGTGTCGACACATGTGTCGACACCAGGTAGGCATTTACATACATTTTGTGCAAAAGGGTTACCATACACCGCCAGCTACATTAATACCTACCCAACCTAACCTCACCCATAGAACAACATCCTTGCTGTTGATACAAGATATTTTGTGTGCATCAGCTTCATGGTAGGTTTTGTTGAAAGAAGTAATCATCCTATCCTAACCTAACCTAACTTATGTACGGTTTTTCAGTCAATGTTTTGTACGATGCATAATACATATCTCCACTTATCTCTACATTTTTGATCAATCCTTTGCTGTTTGATTCACACATTCAATTCTGATCTAGTAAATCATCAAAAACCTAACCTAACCTAACTTATATATGATATTCAGTCACTGTTTTATACAATGCATAACAAATATCTCCACTTGACTCTACATTTTGATCTAACCCTTGCAGTTTTGATAACTTACACCTAAGTATTCCTACTTCGCAATCAATCTCGACACATTTATGTTACCAGAGAGGTCAGATTTTTCAATCTTAGATGGATTGAAAGTTACAAGTAATTCATACATGTTTACATCATTATACAAACGGACCACTTCATCTCATACTAGGTCTACCACATTTTTCTTCAATATCTCCTGTCACTTCATCCATTGACGACTTGTACAATTGATCTGTCTTTTTTCTTTCCATTAATTCTTTCATAGTCTTCACGATGACTGCGCTTCAAATGTCTCCACACGTTACTCGAGGATTTATGTTTATACAATTTTATTTATTTCTGGCAAAGTTTACAGACCCCCATCACCCCAATTCTTTCGAACAATCGAGGACTCAAGCTATAACCCATCCTTCCACGACTGAATCCCAATATTGACTGAGTATTTTTTCTCATCGAACTCTGTTTTATATCTCACCATTTTGTCACACAAATAATGCATTTACCCCGAGACAGGTTTATGGGTAGCGTTGCAACCCTTGAAATATATTCTCCTACCGACTCCAACAATTTCGATGTTTTCTCCAACCGATGCAATGTATGCAATTTCATCGCTTAACA
>SDVV010010988.1:0-16026 GCA_016164225.1 Gammarus roeselii
CAATGTGTGAGTAATGTAATAGACAACCTCATGTCGGATATTTTCTGCTCTCAAGCTAAGTAAATGATAGCTGAAACAGTAAATAGTCATGATAAAGTAAACGTCGGTGATCAGACTTACTCTACTTATTTTTCTTGAAATTAATGGTCTAATGTAATGCTTGCATCTGTCTCGACATATTAAAAAGCGGAGAGTAGAGGATGTTCTCCAACAATGTCCATCGGTTGGTTTTACTCTTCAACCCTAGTTTTAAGTTAATATTAAATTTATCCAGGTAGCAAATGTTGTCTTCAGAACAGCTCACGCTGACAAAGACTTGGTACGTATCATCTGTGTATTCTGATATTTTTGTTATATTGTCAACATGTCATTATACCTAAATAAATTTAAATCCTTAAAATCCTTTAAATCCCTAAATCCTTAAATCCACTACGGATTTTCGCACGCTCTATTTCATGTGGATGGCTAAAACGAAGGGAGATTGATGGTTATTGTTTACGGTTATTGATGGTTTGTTAATAGGCATTGTTAAGGGTAGGTATAATTGTATGATTTATAGTTTATTTAATTGGCTTATTCTCAAGAAATGTTGGTCAGGAGGTTGTCTGTATACATATGATTAATTTCTCTTCTAATAGGATACTTTCATATCGTATTATTTACTTTTGCAGGCACCCCTGTTATTTTATTGTGTTGTATTGCTCAAACCTTATCTTATTTAGGGTATTATTAAACGATGTAGTTACCGTTGTAATAGAATATCGTTGCTCGATCGCTATCTAATTTAGGTATGTTGACCAATTACGTATGAGTGAACTCTATATTATGGAGGTTCTATGTTATTGTAGAGCAAAAATCTATATTATTTGATTAAAACCTTCCGCTTTCCCCTTGTATGTATGTATATATTTTCAGAGTTTCATCAGGACACAGCGTTATATATGATACAAATCGAATACCTTCCCATTATACGTTCACGTTTTATCAATCCGTATGAATATGGACAATGTAACATGTTGAAGTCTATTTTTATTCATTTAGTACATATTAGGAACATTTACATAATTTACATCAATCTATTTAATCATTTTAGGAACGGTTGCAGGGGTTTACGTTCACGCATTTTTCAATCCGTATGAATGTGGATAGTAAAACATGTTCAAGTTTATTAGTATTATTCATTTATTACATGGTTACATAAGAACATTAACATATTAGGAGCAGGCATCCGGAAATGTTACCACAGATCACTATCGTAGCGGCAGAGACCTTATCTCGAGTAGCACTCCTCTCGTGACCCTGCCTAACAGCCAGATTGCATCTCTACATGTCAGTTTATGGCACCTTTAATCACTTGCCGCGTCGCTGGTTGGAATATTGCTGTAACACATTTGGACGTGCAGTAGGGAGCCCCTCGGCAAAAAGTTGGATACGCGTTGGAAAATTGGGTGAGATAAGCTTGCTCGTATAAATCAATGTTCGTCCATGGTGTTAGGGCTTATTGAATTGGCATATCCGCAAGAAATGCTAGCTGGCTACATATCGAGTTGGCAGTATGTATAGAATTTATTCATTTTAATAGTATATGGTACGGTAGTATTTAATCGATTTAGCTGTATATAGCGTTTATTTGTGTCGAAGTCGCCGTTGTTATTATATTTATTTTTTATTACATAGTTACATATTAGGAACATTTACATATAAGGAACATTTACATCAATATATTTTTGTTCTTTTAAGAGCGGTAGCAAGGGTATCCGTTCGGTTATTTTCAATCCGTACGACTCTGGACAATGAAACATGTTCAAGTATATAGATTAATTTTTATATGAAAATATACATATTAGGAATATTTACATACTAGGAACATTTACAGAATAAAACCTGAAAACGTGGAGATATTTCCTTTATTCACCCGACTACATTCGCCAAAGACGGCCTCACCCGGCTTACGTCTCTTCCAAGTTAAATCCATGTTCACATTAGTATCATCATCTACGACACATCGCTTCCTCTTTTTAGTGACAGCAGATTCAACTTCAATTATTTTTTTTGGTATGTACGAATGCCCATAGGCAAGAATTGTGCACGCATCGACATAGTTGCGCATAGTTTAAATCTTACTGAGGTAATTTTAACATTGCGTACAGTTTGAAGCTGGCACGCTTGCGCACAAATTTTGTGTATGGTCTCATAGTGTGTGTGTGAGTGTATGTTTTCTGGTTATGAATGTTTCTATATTGTTCATGTCTGATTTTGGTTTGCATCTGATAACTGACACTTTTTGCAGATAATTTGTGGCATCGGACTAAAGCAACATACTGTAACACTAAGGTTGCAAACAAACGATTTTGCTCTAGTAGTCGTTGGCTGTTTCGCTTTACAGTAGTCCCAACTGTCCTTTCTTTGTTCCTTTGAACAAGGGATACTTTTTTGGTAGTTGGGCAGTCCATGTATTCAGCCAGAGGAGCCTTCCTCATTTCCGCCTCAATGTCATCCACACCTTTGAACTGGAGCAGCAACGAGTCGGTGTCCGAGTAGATGAGCGAGACGTTATTAACGTATAGGGGTTTCAGTGTCTCATAACAGAAGCTGTAGACTTTTGCTTTAGCTTCTGTTTGAGGCTGATGAGATATATATTTATATATCTACGATATCATAGGTAACAGAGTGCAAATGAAATTGCAGTGTATTTATCGCATTTTTAATGCTAAAGATTCTGAATTGTTATTCATTGCATGTCATGTTGCATACCTGCAAATTTTAATTGTTAGGCATTCGAGTTAATTTTAGGATATTGCAAAAAAAGATTTATATGATGTATATAATTGATATTAGATTCGAAACACAATTTTTATTAGAGATTACATGAGTTTATCATTTATATGAGAACATAACTTTTCACTCCGAAATCTATGGGAGCAATTGAACGAAACATAAGTAATGACTTCGACTTCCCTCTCTGGTCTTATCTTGATCGGCGGTATCAGAGGCATTCGATGGCTTCTTTATCAATGATAAGCATTATTTCTCATCTGAAGGTTTCGGCTCATCATATTGGTGTAAGATTTATCATCTAAATGGTTTTTTTCTCTGATCTATTGGGTTCTAGACTGCTCCCATTAGTATACATTTTAGATAGACGGATACCTTTGGGAGTATTGTATGCATCACTTCAAAACCAATCCTTGTAACCAAAACTTTGTTTATATAGCAATCAGCGAGCCTTTTTTGACGCTAATTTTTCATGTTTATGACATCGAATCGTTTCAGGATTTTTCTTACTGGTGCCGACATTCCCATTCAGTATATTCCCGCAGATATCCGAAATGTACATAATTCTTCTAGAACTCAGACGTTTGAGACATGAATATCTCTCTTCCAACAATTTTGAAACAAAGTCTTACATACATTTGATTTTATTGTACAATTTTACACTTCGTATACTTGATACCGTTCTATTACCTCAATAGATATTTAGGTTTTTCTCAACTTTTCAGGTTTGTCTTCACATAGGGTTTTCTTGACATCTCTACCCATATTTTCAGTATTTTCCATATTGTCTACGGTTTGGTGTCTTCTCCCCCCATATCAATTTAGCCATTTCCACCCAATCTTCATACATGCTACGTTTGAGTGTTAGAGGCACCAAATTTTCTTTTCCACTCGCACCCTGTTGATCACTTTCTATTTCATTATTTTGGAAAGCCAAGTCCGGTTTATTATGCTCTATCAAACCGCCCTTTGCATCCTTGGAGCTTGTGTTTTCTCGTTCATTTCTAATATTATCATACGCATGATATTGGCGTCGTTTGAGATATTGCCAAAACCCTACGTGGAACTTGATTTGCTTAATTTTATCTCCGCAGTGCAAATAACACATACTCCGTGTTATCCTTTCTGTTAAAATATTTCCATATCAAACTTGGCAACATCCTAACACAGCGAAAGCAGACCGTTTATTGAATGAGAACAACTCCTACTCCTATTTATATTTACTTTATTAGGCATATTCAGGGACGATGCCGGCACAGCTGCCGGCACCAGTTAGCCTTTTAGAGAGTCGAGACCGGTACCATGTAGTCATATACAGAATTGATGACAGCACCGTTGCCGACACCATGGAGTCATTTTTTAGGGTCGGTACCGGCGCAATGTAGACACATACACACATTTATGCAAAAAAAAGTTGCCATTCACCGCCGGATACGTTAGAACCTAACCTAACCAACTTGACCAATAATTATATATTTTCATTCAAGTTTGATGGTTATGTATGATATTTAATGATTATTATTGTGCGATATACATATCAAACCCCTCCACACAGCCATATTTAACGTGTTTTTTTTAATATCACACACCAGATACACACACACGCTTTGTATGCATATTCAGGGCCGGTCACTGTACAATGACGGAGTATACAGGGGTCGATACCGGCACAATATAGACACATACATACATTTGTATGCATATACAGGGTCGGTTAACATCTGTAGCATTTTACCTCTGATCAATGTTTTTTTCCATTAGAACAAAGTTCCTTGCTTTTGTTTCAAGATATTTAATGTGGGTCAACTTCACGTCATTTTAGGTTAAAACAACTAATCATCCTAACCTAACCTACCTTTTCTAACCAAGAAATATGTATTATCGATCGACTTCTTGTGCTTACATATGATACTTATTCATCGATTTATGATATATTCATATCCATCCTCTCCATTTGGCTCTACATTTCGATCTAGCCTTTGCAATTTTGATAAACACTTCCAATTTTGATTTAGCACCTTTCATCCATTTTCATATGCAAATTACATCGTGTGTTTTGATTGTTATACCTGTTTTCATATGATTCCTGATTTTTACATGTTATTCACACAAATCAAAACCTAACCTAACCTAACCATATGGATGGTTTTCAGACATTGTTATTTACAAACGAATCCATCCACATGACTCTAAATAGTACTCTAACATATATGTTATTTATTTCGTTGTCACTCTCGACCCATATTGGTTATCACAGAGACCCCAGTTTCAATCTTAGATGGATTGAATGTTACAAGTAATCCATATTTGCTTCCAGCTTCATACAAACTTACACAAGGTCTCACACTATGTTTTCTTATTTTACTTCAATATCTTCTGGCATTACATCCTTTGATGACCTGCACATCTGATTTGCCTTTTATTTCTTATAATTTTCATACTCATGACGATGACTTCGTTTCCGATGTCGCCACACATTACTGGTGGATTTAGGTTTATTCAACTTTAATTTTTTTTTCAAAGATTTCAGGTCCCCATCACCCATTACTTTCAAACAAACGATGTCTCAAGCTATACCCCATCCCTCCGCAACAGAATCACAAACTTGACTGAGCAAGATCTGATCGGACTCGGATTTATATCCTACCAATCGGTAACACATGTAGATCATTTACCTGAGATAGGTTTATGGCTTCGTTTCACGCTTTGAAACACATTCTGCTAGCGATTTCGACAATTCGATGTTACCTCCAACTGACAAGTTGTTTGCAATTCATTGCTTAACCGTTGAGTTTAGGATAATATAAACATTGTTTTGAGGATTTATATAGTTTTATTTTTATGAATTAGCATTAATTACAAATCTTACTGGATGCTTCAATGTTTTTTACCTTGTTTTTTTTAACAGCATGGTTCGTATGTCCAACTATACCCATCATCACTATATTTCAGTTTCATCTCAAAATCATTCATATACTCCATCATATCTTTTATACGGATACCGAAGGCTATTCCATTCCCGTGAGTTCATATATGTGGTGCTTCTTCTTCGTTATCCTTAATAATTCGAATCTTCTCCAATTCAAAGTACTACCGATATTCATCCGAAATAAATTGTTTCATACGATCCAGATTTTCTTTTGTTCCTAGGTAATATTTATTTTCCAATACCTAAGTTTTATTACATTTGTGAAGGTTTTCTGCTTGGATCATATCAATTTCGAGATTTACCTTCTTATTTACTTGTAACTCTGTTACATACGACTGAAATGTATTGAAATCAGTTACCCAAATCCTGTTTAATTCATTCTTCATTCATATTGAACATGAACAATTTTTCTCACATATAAGTTTCTTGTTTTACGCATTTCTAGAGAATTGTTATCTTCAACCGTTCTAAATATTTGTTCGAACCAAGCCAAATCATTTTCGGAAATATTTTCATCCAACACACGTAAGCAAAATTTTGAGACGTGAACAACCATTTTGTTTATTCTAAGACGAAACATACGTTTCCGCCTAATCGTAATGTAACACTGACTCCAATCTCGGCTGTAGTCGAGACTATGAGCGGGGTAGGGCGAAGTAGGTCCAGGCGAAGCGAGGAGCGATGGGTGTGTGTCTTCATCACCTCAGCAGTGCCAATTTATATGACTCCTCTACCCCTCTCAAACCCCCCACCCCTACTATGTCATCGACTATGTTTATATGCACGTGTATAGGGCTGTGTACGTTTGTGTATGAGTGTGTTCATGCGTATGTACGTATAAATGAGATGAAAATGTATTACACAATTTAAAATTCAATACAATTTTAAAATTGACAACAATTTTAAAATTCAAAATTTCAATAAAATTTTAAATTTATGAGGCCCGGTCAAAGCCAAGTCGATCGATTGATGTGGTAACTTAGTTACTGAAGAGAAGTCCGGGCCTCGAAAATTTGAAATGTTATTGAAAATTTGAATTTTAAAATTGTATTGAATTTTAAAATTGTATTGAATTCTAAAATTGTATTGAATTCTAAAATTGTATTGAATTTTACATTTTGTTATACATTTCTAACTAATGTACACGTACATACGCATAAACACACACATGCACATGCATACACAGCTATATACACGCACGTGCATATATACATAGTTGCTGACCTGGTGGGGGGGGGGGTTCACATAAAACTGACACTGCTGAGGTGACGAAGACACACAGCGATCGCTCCTCGCTTCGCCTGGACCTACTCCACCCTGCTCCGCTCATAGTTCCGAATACAATCAAAAAATCTCCGAAGATGACATGGCTTGGTTCGAATAAATATTTAAACTGTTGAAGATGACCTTTTTCGAGAAATGTGTAGAACAAGAATCTTAAGAGTGGGGAAAATTATTCATAAATGGATTAAGAATAAATTGAGCAGGATTTGGGTAACTGATTTCGGTACATTTTAGTCGTATGTAATAGAGTTCAAAGAAAATATGACGGTAAATCTCGAAATTGATATGATCTAAGCAGAAAACCTTCACAAGTGTAATAAAGCTGAGGTATTGGAAAATAAATTTTACCTAAGAACATAAGAAAATCTGGATCGTATGAAACAATTGCTTGCTGATGAATATCGGCAGTGCTTTGAATTGGAGAAGATTCGAATAATTAAAAATAACGAAGAAAAAGCACTACATTTTTGGACTCACGGGAATGGAAAGCTTTTGGTATTCGTATCCAACATATGATGGAGTATATGAAGGATTTTGAGATGAAACTGATTTATAGTGATGTGGGGTATGGCTGGATGTACGAACCATGCTGTATCAAATAAAAAAACAAGGTACGATACATTGATGCATCCAGCAAGATATGTAATTAATACTAATAAATACTAATAAAACTACGTAAATCCTCAATGAAATGTTTATATTGTCCTAAACTCGAAGGTTAAGCAATGAATTGCAAGCAACGTGTCAGTTGGAAGTAAAATCGAATTGTCGAAATGTAATTGTCGAAATCGGTAGAAGGATATGTTTCAAAGCGTGAAACGAAGCCATAAACCTATCTCGGGGTAGATGATCATGATGTATTACAGATTGGTAGGATACAACTCAGAGTCCGATTAGATCTTGCTCAGTCAAGTTTGTGATTTTGTTGTGGAAGGATGAGGTATAGCTTGAGACATCGTTTGTTTGAAAGTAATGGGGTGATGGGGGTCTGTAATCTTTGCCAAAAATAAATAAAAATGAATGAACATAAATCCACCAGTAATGTGTGGCGACATCTGAAACGAAGTCATCGTCATAAACATGAAAAATATAGGAAAAAAAAGGCAAATCAGACGCGCAAGTCGTCAACGGATGTAATGATAGGAGATTTTGAAGTGAAATAAGAAAACATAGTGTGAGACCTTGTGTCCGTTTGTATGAAGTTGGAAACAAATATGAATTACTTGTAGCACTCAATCCATCTCATATTGAAACTGGGGTCTCTGTGCTAACCAGTATGGGTCGAGAGTGACAACGAAATAAATAACATATATGGTAAAGTGATATTTAGAGTCGTGTGGAGGGGTTTATATGCATATAACAACGACTGAAAAGCATGCATAAGGTTAGGTTCGGTTAGGTTAGGTTTTGATGGGTGTGAATATTATGTAAAAATCAAGAATCATATGGAAATAGGTATAACAATCAAAACAAACGATGTAATTTGCATTTGAAAACGGATGAAATTTACTAGATCAAAATTGGAAGTGTAAATCAAAACTGCACAGGATAGATTATAATGTGGAGCCAAGTGGAGAAGATGGATATGAATATATCATAAATCGATGAATAAGTATCATATGTAAGCACGAAAAGTCGATCGATAATACATAGTTCTTGGTTAAAAAAATGTTAGGTTAGGATGATTAATTCTTTTAACCTAACATGACGGGAAGCTGATCCACCTCAAAAATCTTGTAACAAAAGCAAGGGACTTTGTTCTAATTAAAAAAACACAGATCAGAGGTAAAATGCTACAGATGTTAACCGACCCTGTATATGCATACAAATGTGTGTATCTGTCAATATTGTGCCGGTATCGACCCCTGTATACGCCATCATTATACCGTGATCGGCCCAGCATATGCGTACAAAGCGTGTATAAGTGTATATTGTGTGGGATAACAAAAAACTACGTAAAATAGAGCCGTGTTGAGGGGTTTGATATGTGTACCGCACAAAAGTAATGACTTAATATCATACATAACTATCAAACTTGAATGAAATTATATAATTATAAGTTAAGTTGGTTAGGTTAGGTATTAATGTATCCGGCGGTGAATGGCAACCTTTTTTTGCATAAATGTGTGTATGTGTCTACATTGTGCCGGTACCGACCCTAAAAATGACTACATTGTGTCGGCAACGGTGCTGTCATCGATCCTGTATATGGCTACATGGTACCGGTCTCGACTCTCTAAAAGGCTACATGGTGCCGGCATCGTCCCTGAATATGCCTATTAAAGTCAATATAAATAGGAGTAAGATTTGTTCATATTCAGTAAGCGGTCTGCTTTCGCTGTGTAAGGATGTCGTCAAGTTTGATATGGAAATATTTCAACAGAAAGGATAACACGGAGTATGTGTTATTTGGACTGCGGAGATAAAATTAAACTAATCAAGTTATATGTTGGAGTTTTGGCAATATCTCAAACGACGCCATTATCTTGCGTAAGATAATATTAACAATGAACGAGCAAACACAAACTCTAAGGATGCAGAGGGCGGATTGATAGAACATAATAAACCGGACCTGGCTTTGCAATATAACTAGATAGAAAGTGATCAAAAGGGTGCAAGCGAAAAAAAAAGTGCGGTGCCACTAACACTCAAACGTAGTATATATGAAGATTGGGTGAAAATGGCTAAATCGATATGGGAGGAGAAGACCCAAGCCTTAGGCAATATGGAAAATACTGAAAGTATGGGTAGTCATATCAAGAAAACCTTATACGAGGAAAAACCTGAAAGGTTGAGGAGAACCGAAATATCAAATGGGGTAATAAAACGGTATTAAGTATAAAAAGTGTAAAATTGTACAATAAAATCAAATGTATTCCTGACCTTGTTTCAAAATTGTTGGAAATGAAACATCATGTTTCAAACGTCTGAGTGCTAGGAGACTTATGTACATTTCAGATATCTGCGGGAATATACGGAATGCGAATGTTGGCGCCAGTAAGAAAAAACCTGAAACGATTCGATGACATAAATAAGTAACCGTACTTAAAGAATTAGTGTCGAGAAGAAGCTCGCTGAAGTCTATAAAATAAAGTTTTGGTTACATGGATATGTTTTGAAGTGATGCATACAATACTCCCAAAGGTATCCGTCTATCTAAAATGTATACTAAGGGAACAGTCTAGAAACCAATAGATCAGAAAAAAAACACCTGGATGATAAATCCTACAACAATATGATGAGCCGACACCTTTGATGAGAAATAGTGCTTATCCTTGATAAAGAAGCTATCGAGTGCCTCTGTTACCGCTGTTCAAGATAAGACCAGAGAGGGAAGTTGAAGTCATTACTTATGTTGCGTACAATTGCTGTCATCGATTTTTGGAGTATAAAGTTATGTTTTCTTATAAATGATAAACCCATGTAATCCCTAATAAAAAATGTGTTATAAATCTAATATCAGTAAAAAAAATCATAAAAAACTTTGTTTGCAATATCCTAAATTTAACTCGAATGCCTAGCAATGAAAATTTGCAGTTATGCATCATGACATAAAATTAATTGCAATACCGAATGCCTAGCATTGAAAATGCGATAAACACACTTCAATTTCAATTGCACTCGGTTACCTAAGGTATCGTAAATATATAAACGTATATCTCATCAGCTCCAAACAGAAGCTAAAGCAAAAGTCTACAGCTTCTTATATGAGACACTGAAACCCCAAAACGGTGACAACGTCTCGCTCATCTACTAGGACACCGACTCGTTGCTGCTCCAGTTCAAAGGTGTTGATGGCATTGAGGCAGAAACGCGGAAAGCTCCTCTGGCTGAATACATGGACTGCCCAACTACCCCAAAAGCATCCCTTGTACAATGGAACAAAGAAAGGACAGTTGGGACTACTGAAAAGTGAAACAGTCACCGACTACTAGAGTGAAATCATTTGCTTGCAACCAAGTGTAGGTTAGTTTTTTTTGCGAATATGATAATTCAATAAAACCCTAATGCCGTGGACGAACATTAATTTATACGAGCAAGCTTATCACACCCAATTTTCCAAAGAGTAACAAACTCTCTGGCGAATGGGTCTCCTACTGCACGTCCAAATATGTTATAACAATATTCCTATCAGCAACGCAGCAAGTGATTAAAGGAGCCATAGACTGATTTGTAGAGAAGCAATCTGTATGACATTGACGGATAGAGGTCTGCCGCTACGATAGCGATCAATGGTAACATTTCCGAATGACTGCTCCTAATATGTTAATGTTCTTATGTAACCGTCTATTAAATGAATAATCTTGATAAACTTGAACATGTTTTATTATCCACATTCATACGGATTGAAAAATGCGTGAACGTAAACCATGCAACTTCTCCTAAAATGATTAAATAGATTGATAAAAATCATGCAAATGTTCCTAATATGTATTAAATAAATAAAAATAGACTTGAACATGTTACATTGTCCCCATTCATACGGATTGATAAATTGTGAACGTATAATGGGAAGGTATTTGATTTGTATCATATATAACGCTGTGTCTTGATGAAACTCTGAAAATATATACATACATACAAGGGGAAAAGCGGATGGTTTTAATCTAATAATATAGATTTTTGCTCTATAATAACATAGAACCTCCATAATATGGAGTTCACTAATACGTATTTGGTCAACATACCTAAATTAGATAGCGATCGAGCAACGATATTCTATTACAACGGTAACTACTTCGTTTAATAATACCCTAAATAAGATAGGGTTCGAGCAATACAACACATTAAAATAACAGGGGTGCCTGCGAAACTAAATAATACGATATAGAAGTATCCTATTAAAAGATTTAAATCATAGTTTACCCCTTTAACCGCTTCTAAATGATGAAAATAGATGGATGTAAATGTTCCTATGTATCAATGCTACCATGTATCTATGTAATAAATAAATAAATATAATCTAAAACATGTTTTTTTGTCCACAGACATATGGATTGAAAAATATGTGAACGTATCTGCGCGTACTAATTGAATCTTAACGCCTTGTCCTGATGAAACTCTGAAAGTAAATACATACAAGGGGGAAAAGCGGATGGATTTGATCAAATAATATAGATTTTTGCTCTATAATAACATAGAACCTCCATAATATGGAATTCACTAATACGTATTTGGTTAACATACTAAAATTAGACAACGATCGAACAACGATATCCTATAACAACGGTAACTGTAGCATAAATAAGATTAGGTTTGTGCAATACAAATCCATTGATATAACAGGGGTGCCTGCGAAACGAAATAATACGATATAATAGTATCCTATTAAAAGAGAATCAAATCATCCGTATACGGACAACCTCCTATGTACCAGACCAACATTTCTTGTGAATGAGCCAATTAAATAAACTATAAATCATACAACTATACTTACCATTTACAATGCCTATTTACAAGCCATCAATAACCGTAAACATTAACCAACAATCTCCGTTCGTTTTAGACATCCACGTGAAAAGGGCGTGCAAAAATTCGTAGTGATTTACGTTCTTGGCCACCCTTCTAAAATTTACGTTTTGGCTACCGTACACGCCTCCATGTGAAGTAGGGCGTGCAAAAATCCGTAGAGAAGTACGGCGCAATATGCTCTACTACTAATGGATTTATTAGTAGTAATAGCTTGAATTGTGAAGAGAGCCGTGTCATGCTTCTTTTCAATATCCCTATAATTATAGTCTCGACTGTTCCTGGGAAAGTCGTGTCGTTTTCAGGTTAACCGAGTCACGTAGCCCAGTGCTTGTTGAGCGCGTTTTTGAACGCATTCACAGATTCAGAGCCAACTACCGAGGCTGGTAAGTGCGATCGGGAAGAAGTGTTGCGCTATAGTCGTAGCGAAACGTTTTTCCACAAGTTTCGCCCCGTTGTTTCGGGTACGAATGTTGTGGTCACTGTTGAAGAGGCCGACAAGGCTCACATTGTTGAATCTTTTCAGGTATTTGAAGGTTTCAATGAGCTGGCCCCTCAGCCGTTGCTGCTCGAGGCTGATGAGGCCAAGCTCTTGAAGCCTATCAGCGTGGCTGTGGTGGCGTAGCTGCAGGATGAGCTTAGTTGCACGATGCTGGATTCGTTCAAGTTTGCCTATGTCCCCTCGCAGGTGTGGAGACCAGAATTGGACTGCATGATCGAGGTGGGGTCGGACGAAGGACGTGTACAACGGCAATACAATGTCCTTCGTTTTGCCGAAGAAGTTACGGGAGATGTAGCCAAGGTTGCGATTAGCTATTTTGTTACTTTCTTCGACCTGCGCCCCATTTTAAATCTTTCGAGAATTGGACGCCCAAGTCTCTCTGCTGGTCAACAGTTGTAAGATCGCTTCCTGCCATCGTGTGGTTGAAGTTGGCATTGCAACACCCCATGTGCATAACTGAACATTTTGCAACACTGAAGGGCATCTGCCACGCTTCCGACCATTGGACAAGTTTTTTGATATCTTGTTGAATCTCAACTCTGTCTCTCTCCCTACATGCTGCATGGCAGAGCTTCATGTCGACGGCAAATTCCGATACCTTGGACAGAAGTCCCGCATCCATGTCGTTTACATAGATGGGGAAGAGGATAGGACTCAGGACACTGCCCTGGGGCACCCCACCAGAGGTAACAGGGGCCCACTCGAACAAAGCCTGGCCGATGCTGACTCTTTGCTTGCGTCCTGTTAGCCAGGAGCGTAGCCAGCGGAGTACGTTTCCACCAATGCCGAGCTCAGAGACTTTGTCCAACAGTCTCCTGTGCGGCACCTTGTCGAAGGCTTTTGGAAGTCTAGGTAGATGATATCCACTGCCATGCGGCGGTCGTACACGTTGATCACCTCATTGAAAAAGTCCAGCAGATTCGTCAGACAACTCCTCTTTCGGCGGAGGCCGTGTTGAGTGTCGAGAATGAGTCCGTTGTCTTCCAGGTGATCGACGAGATGATTTCGTATCAATCGCTCGATGATTTCGCACACGATCGACGTCAATCGGTCTATTATTGTTGAGCTATTGTCGGTTACCTTTCTTGAAGATTGCCGTAACGTTAGCAACTCTCCAGTCTTCGGGGATCTCGCCACTCGTCATCGATAAGTTGAAGATGTGGGTTGGAACATCCGCCTATTGTTCTCGAGTTTCCTTAAGAACTCTGAGGTGCTGTCCATCGAGACCATATTTGTAAATGACCAGTCCCTCAAGTTGTTTGAGAACTTCCTCTCTTGTGAACGCAATGTCGTTGAGGCTGACTTGCCCAGCGTAAACAGTATCTCGTTCGTAGCCGGGGCCCTCAACTGTGAACACTGAACAGAAGAAGCTTTTCAGAACACTGGTCATGTACTCAGACGACGTTCTGAGGACACCATCTTCATCCATTAGACGACCAACTGAGTCCCTAGCAATTTTCCGCTCGTTGACGTAGCGATAGAAATCCTTTGGGTTCTCTTTGGCATTATCCTCAATGTTTTCCTCTTTCGTGCGTTTAGAAGATCAGACTAGTCTAGTGGCTGCCCTACACACCAGGCGATGCAGTTCTGCTGCTTCTGCGGTGTTATTCCTCAGTCGTTGGGCATTTAGTTGATAGCGACGATTCAAGGCTCTTGCAGCTTTGACGTTCCACCAAGGGGCCTGATCCTTTGGGCGGGATCAATTGTCCTTATGGGTATGTATTCGGTCGCTGGCCTTGCGAACTCTCTCATTGAGGATGCTGCAGCAAGCGTTCATCGTACCTTCTTCGAGTTGTCCGATTAAGTTAAGCGCACTTAGTTGTTCTCTCATCCCCTGGAAGTCTGCTCGCGCAAATTTGGGGCGGCGTATAGCTCCCTGGGGGCTGGACGGGCACTATGATGGTGAATTCCACCGCATTGTGGTCAGCAACTCCCAGTTTGTTGCCAACTAGGATGTTGCCGACCAAGCGCTTCTTAGTTGACATGTCTAGGTCCAGTATGTTGTTCCCCCGAGTTGGTTCACGAACATATTTGGTCGTGCCATTATCGGCGATAAACTCCGTTAGTTTATTACCTGGGGCCTGTGAAGTTGGGCTCACCCAGTCAATATAAGGGAGGTTGAAGTCACCGAAGATGATGGTCTCGTGATTATTTGAAACTATTTCTTCCAGCTTCTCATAGAGCTAGGCATCTTGTTCCGCAAGGGTGCGACTGTTGAGGTACACCAATGCCAGCTTCAGTGCCACATGGGCCAATTGATTTCCGCGTTGAGTATTTCGCAAGAAACTGTGGCGAGCGCTACTCTAAGAAGTGAATGCAGTATCTCCTTAATGTACAGCACGGACCCGCCCTCTCGTTTACTAGGGATGGGTTTGTCCACGCTGAACATTTTGTAGCTTGGTAGAATTGTCTCTGCTGCCAGATTTCTATTACGAAGATCGAGCCATGTTTCGTTTATGCCAATGACATCAAACGAGGACAGGGTCGCCAGTCCCCTCAGTTCATCGAACTCAGGGGCACAGGACTGCGCGTTACAGAAGAAGACATTAAGACGGTGCGTGTCTCGGTCTTCGACTTCTTCATCATTGGTAGGGTCTCGATCTGGCGGCTGTGGACCAGGATCTTGACCAACCTAAGAATTGCCTTCTTGTGAGCCCTGTAACGCATCTACCGTGCCCGCAGTTTCTTCCTCCTGGAGCGACCGATTGGTCATCGCTCCTGTCGCGGAATTTGCTGCGGGCACAAGGCCCTCTAGGTACGGTTCCCTGCGGCCAAAACTTGTCCGTTTAAAGCAAGCTAGATCCCTAACTTTTAGGCATAGTATTTCTTAGCGCTTAAGTGGAGTAGTCTGCCAAGTCGGACATTTCCTCCATCATTCAGGTGTAGGCCGTCTCTTAGGAAAAGATCAAGCCTCTCCCGAGAGTAGTTAGTGTAGCTACAAGAACCGCTTTCTAGAGTCATTTTGGTGGGCGGTGGGCGGTGTAGGACGCGATGCATGCACCTTGACTCACCGAGCGTACGGGGTAAGCGCAGCGGGGGGCGGGCGTAGGGTACCGGAACTGGTTTG
>SDVV010010989.1:0-16026 GCA_016164225.1 Gammarus roeselii
AATTTATCACCATGAAAAAAGGGCAGATAAATATAATAGAGCCCAAGCAAGAAGAAATAATAAAATACTAAAATAAAGTGTTAATGATCTATAAAATGAATAATCATCCATCCACCCCAAGGCAGGTAGGCTGTGAGTGCGGTGTGAGCATTAAAGTTTTTGGAAATTGCCTGATCTGCCAAGTAGTCAGACAGACGTTAGTGAAAGTCTCATTTCCACTGGACCACTGTAGACCACTGTAGAATGTGGTTTCTAGTAGTTGAGAATCATAGATTTGGTGCATCACTATTCACAATTAACATCAACTTGCTCAAGTTCTTATGGCCTTTAGTTTAACTTTTTAAGTTTCTTAGTTGTTCAAGTCTTTCCTCTAATTTTATTTCAGTTTTCCATAAGATGTGTTGAAAGTTGAAACGGCAAAACTGTGTCTGTAACAGTTTAGTTATTTTGTAAATTTGTTATTATTGCCGATTATCACTATTCAGTATCCACAGTATGATCTGTATCCTACATTAGCAACATTACTAGTTATAAATAATAATAATAAATTCCAATATATACATATATTTTTGTTTTAGTATCTTTGGATTGGTTATTCTATCAGGTTACTTACTCCACTACACGGTTACGTGTAGTGTAGTGTAGGTGTAGGTTACTCCACTCCACTACACGGTTACGGACTTACGATCGGTAGCTAGTAAGTAAAGTTGCTACACAGTATTTCCTGTATTTCCAGTATTGTGATTCGGTGCTCGGGCTCATCTGCGATGCGTCCAGGGCTTCTGGCCAACGGTGGCATGTGATCTTTCATCTTCCATACACAATGTTACATTTACCAACATGCTACAAAAATACTGTCAATATGTAGCCTAGCATCTTCTATATAGTTAAGTAATAAGTATCATAAATATAATTTACAAATTAAAATAATTAATAGTATGCTGCATGCAGCAGCTGAATTGCTGCACTGACGGCACTGAAGCACATAAACATGACGATACAAACTAAAAAGGGCCCGATTCCTGAATGCATCACAGCAAATGTATATTTTTTTAGAAATCACCAAGCCTTTATATTTTATTTTTATTTTTCTGAATATATAATGTATCAAATAACTCAATGATACATTAGGTATACAAATAAAATTAATCAATTATACATTTCAACTGGTATATAATGGTATTATGCATATAATTAAGTAACTTATTAGTACTTAATAGGCTGTTAAACATTAAAGTTGAATAGGCTAGGCCCAGTAGGCTGGCTGCAGTGGCTAGGCAGGCTAGCAGCCAACATAATGAGTAATGGACTAACAATTTCACTCAGCTCAGCACCAACACGTGGCAGGTCACAGGTGAGTCGGTGACAGAGCGTTGCCTGTCACAGTTACTGCCTGGCAGTGCCTAACAGTCAGGCTGTCATCCACAGTCCACTCGTCATAAAAATTGAAATTCAGTTCAGGCAGCAAGCCTAGGGATAACTGCTGATTACTGATGGCCAATTTACTGATTAGTGAATATGGATTAAAAATTAGTGAAAACAAATTACTTGTTATGAAAATATGAATTCATAGGAACATTCAATTGACAGTATTAGCATCAACCACTGTTTGATTAAAAGTTAAACTCATTTATCAAAATTCTCGTTGTCATCATTCAATGATGATTGATGAACAAATTCATTCAAATTTTATGAATATATTTTTTATAGTTCTACGAGGGCAAAACCAAATGTTTTTACCCAGTTTTACCAGGTATGTTTAACCATGTTTTTCCAGGACTGTTAAAACACCCCTTGCCAACCCTGCTCTTCACTTGATTTTACCTCAAGATTGAGGTTATTTATCTCATGTAAACAATTACATATGAGAATATTATACCTTTTGTTATCTCGATTCTCTCGATAAAAAGCTATTCCTCTGTAATGTAGTAGGAGTCATTATGTTAGCATGCGCGTCTGCTTTATATTCCAATGAATCTTGATGAGGAAACATTACTGAGACGTTGTAGTGTTAGCATGCGCTTCTGCTTTTTATTCCAATGAATCTTGATGAGGAAACGTTACAGAGACGTTTTTGAGAGAATCTTGATAACATTTGTCGTAAGTGGTTTTCAACAAATTTCGACAATCAATGTCTCGTATTTTTTCAACAAATTTTGACTAACTTCGACCTTAATTGACAATCTTGAACACCTCCCAACATAATATAAGGAAGGTCCACCTTACCGCGGCAATAATGAGGGCTGGTGAAAGCGACTTCCCGTGAGGATAACCTAAGCAACTTTCAGCGTAAAACTTAGGTAAGCAGTGGTGTTCAAATTTACCGGGTTGTGATGAAAATGAAACCCTTTTGATAGTTTTAATTGTTTTCAGATAGCAGGGGAAGGAGGAGGCCCCCTATGACTCTTACTACATTACAGCAAAAAAGCTTTTTATTGAGAGAAGCGAGAAAACAAAAGGTATATTCTCTTCCATTCCGTACGAGCCATAGTGTTAGCATAGAAAATACCATCATGTAGCACAAGCTGGCACATGCCAGAAGAGCACAGAAAGTGGATGGATCGGCTGCATCTTAATCTGAGTGTTCCCAAAGAAGTGCTTGCCGTGTAAGGAATGATGCCAAATTTGTATAAATGGGGGAAATGACTGTCACCATAGGCAAATACAAGTATTGCTTCAAGCCAACAAAAGCGAATATACTAGCTCATGGCGGAAAAATTATATGCGGGCCTTGAGTATGAGCACCCAAATAATAATTGCGTATAGGCAAATGCAAATATTGCGTAGTGCCTACGACAGCAAATAAAATAGCTCATAGCGGCAAAACAATACGCGGGCCTCAGGTCTGAGTGTTCCAGTAATACTGATGCAAGCAATACAAATTGCCCTCTAGTATGAGAGTGGGTTGGCCGCCAGGTAGTGGCAATATATTCCTAAATGTGCGAATATCTAGATTTGTACCATAGCTCCTATGGTAACGTTGTAGTGCCTTGAGTAGGAAAAAGTAAATATATACTGAATAATCCTAAGTAATCCTTATCATGATGCCGTAGTGTTGAGCCTCTTAACGATATGGTGAGATTTTTTACACATAGCTACCCTATAATACGTAGCGAAGTTTCTGGCCTGAGCGAGCGTAACGACATAAACCTTTGCAGCGGGAGAGACTATCTTCTTGGTTCCTAATGTGACACCAGGTTGATTAGGCTTTGCCACTGTACATAGGTACTTGTGTACGACCACGTGGGGCGCCTCTAAGAGTATCTTGGAGATGATGTTTGGAATAGGGATGCCACGCGTCCAGGCGAATGGGAGAGCGTCAGTACTTCCGGTAAGGGGTGCGGTCCCACTTTCCGTAGTCACCTGAGGACTTCGAGCGGGGGAGGGAGGGTCGTTTGGCTGCTGAGCCTGCGCGACGTCCTCTGCGACATCCTCTCCCTCGAACATTCTGGTTACGTCCCTGGACCCATGGGGCAGTGGGAAAGCGGGCCCCCGAAACTGCGTGTGAGGTATTGGCGCACCCACGCTTTCCTTGGGGTTGCATGGCATCCCGCTGGGACGCATGGCGATCACTGGAAGGTGCTTGTCGAGCGCTTTGGTCTCGAAAAGGATCCCGCGCGACTTCCTTCTGGGGTTGCTGCGGCTTCTGTGCCACTTGTGGCGCAGGGGCCAAAAAACCTGAAGTGGAGGGGGCCATGAATGAGAGGACCTCTGTCCTGCTACGGAAAGTTTCTAACGCCTGGAGAGCCTTCAAGATGGCCTCGTCTGTGAATAGTTGAGGTTGAAAAACCGATCCTGCTAGCAGGGCTGTCCGAACAGACTCTGGAGCAAGCTTGTCGAGAGTTTGAAGGCGAATGTTGTATCTCCACTGAGCCGCTTTGATCAGGGATCCCGACAACAGTTTGTAAATCGAGCCTGTGGAGAGCTTCGATAAACAATGCAGTGACTGTGGAGTAACTCGCGTGCCATCTGTCAAGACGGGATCACGGAGGCGAGTAAGAATACCCGTCAGTGACGCGCTTAGGATGTAGCCGCGCAGGTTCTGAGCGACCTGAGCGCGGAGATGGAGATCCTTTGCACGTACTGCTGCAGTGATGTGTTGAAAAGGAAAGTCGATCTTACCCCTAGTGGCGTCAAAGTGAGATTTTGGGGGGAGGATCGGTGCATTAGCAAATTCTATCAGAGCCCTGAATGTAGGGCAGTCTGATGTAAGCGCAAAGTGCGCATTCGACCAGGCGTCGAGCTCCTTTGGGGAAGAGTTGGTGGGTAAGGCGTCATCAATTTGAGTGAGAAGTTCAAGGAGTGTATCTGGTATATGTTCCAAATTGAACAACCCATCCTCTCTGATGGTTACTCCTCGATTAGCTGGTTGTTCGACCGCAAAGACACTCTTAAGAAGCTGGATTTGAAGCTGCTTAGAAGTAGTTGGGGGCCGAAAAGGAGTGGACATCCGGATCAGGAGCTGGACAGTGGTGTTCGTCAGGTCCACCGGGGAAAAAATAAAGTTTGAGGCTTGCTTTTGAACTTTTATCAGGTTATCAGGGGGCTCTGTGGTGTAGACGTAATAGTCGCAGCTCACGAGCCCCTCCGTGTACGTCGCGTTTAAGGGAGGTATATACCACTTCTCCTCCGTGGGTTGAGAAGAGGAGGGGTGGTGTTGGGTGTCGTCGTCAGTGACCTCCAGTGAAGTGTCCATGGGTACGGTCCGGAAGCGTGGAGATTGTGAGGGTACCGGAGCGGCTCGGTGCCGTGAAATCGGTGTGTCTGCCTCCGGTATGGGTGTGCGCGGCGAGTCCGGACGAGGTGAGAGGCCTGGAATGCGCAGTGAGTGGAGAGGGAAGTGAGAATATGGGAGAAGCTGGGGGCGCTCTTCCCCTATATATGCCTCTTCATCTTCATGCAGGGGATCAAAGTGTGACCATCCGTCCTCAGCCTCTTCGCCTTGTTCGTCATAGGATCCTTCCTCGTACTCTTCATTGCCCTCCCATCCTTGATGCTTTCCCTCCAGATCTTGAAACCTGGCTTCTACCTCGCTGAAAATGGACTGGATTCGAGTCTCGAATCTGTCCTCTACAGAACCGAGCGCCGAGAGCAACCTGTCGAGTTTTGCGGCCATGGCCAAACTTAGAGGCTCAGGCGTCGAGGCCTCTTCGGTAGGAAGCGGGGGTGGGTGGGTGACAAGCGGCTCATATTGATGCCTGAGCGGATTTGTGGGCGACATTTCGGTACGTGCCAGCCTGAAGGCCGGAGCCGAGGCCGGAGCTGAATACGCTATGTTTGAGGCGGTGGAGGTTGACTCGGAATCTTGGGGGCAGGGTATGGGAAGGATGGTAGACGTGAGTGACGTAGCGGCACCCTGGTCCGATGCCGTTTGCATAGAGACTGAAAGCATGCCCGGCTGAACTGGGATGTATTGTCGCTGAGAGTGGAACTCCTCCTGGTTGGATGGCCCTGTCTCGGGTGTGTTTTCCTCCTGCACGAGGAACTGTGATCCTAAATCCCCTAAGGTGGCCTGCACCATGTCAACCCTATTGACGCCAGAAGTCGAGGGCTGCGCAGCTCCTTCAGGACTAGGGGACCGTAAGGGAGACCAGTGTCCAGTATTCCTACTGGACGCTTGAGAAGAAGGACGACCAGTGCCGCCTTGCGCCTTATTTTCCGCCTTTTCTTTCTTTTTCTTTATATATTCTGAGTAGCGGGGTGGGTTGTGCTGCGGGCCAGGAATGATAAGGTTTCTTGAGGCATGGTGCAAAAATTTTCGTTTGTCCGATGCTACGTTACTTGTGTATCTCCGTCTCATTGCCCGATATCTATTCCTGAACGCCTCAAAGGTAGCACTGCCTGGGGTTGCTTTCATAGCCGATAGGCATATGTTGCATCCAGCTGGCCGGTATACGTGACCTGCAAAACAGCTGGCGTGCCTTAGGCAATCGGTGTGTAGGTCATCCTTGGGCAGTGGACATGCGCATTGTGAGCACGTGGTTCGGTCATCCGAAGGGTGCCTTGGTTTGAGGCGGCGTCCTGTGGCTCGCGATCGCTTCCCTATCGCTGAGGTGATGTTGGACATCGTTTCTGAAAAAATGGGGAGAGAAGTATAAAGATGATGTTGTGATCCAAATATATGCTCGAAATCACAAACTTAGCATGAAATAATATAACTTTTGCAATCTCTACTTTCTCAATGAAAAACAGTTTCTCTGCAATGAAGTAAGAGCCATAGTGTTAACATGCGCTTCTGCTTTTTATTCAAATGAATGTTGATGAGGAAACATTACAGAGACGTTTCTGAGAGAGAATCTTGATAACATTTGTCTCAAGTGCTTTTCGACTAATTTTGATATTTTTTCTTTCAATATTTTTCAACAAATTTTGTCATTTTGAGTCTTTCAACATTTTTTGAAATTTTTTGACATTGTGTGCTTCATGACGTTTTCCTACAAATTTTGACATTGTGTGCTTCATGACGTTTTCCTACAAATTTTGACATGTTGTGCTTCATGACGTTTTCCTACAAATTTTGACATTGTGTGCTTCATGACGTTTTCCTACAAATTTTGACATCGTGTGCTTCATGACGTTTTCCTACAAATTTTGACATTGTGTGCTTCATGACGTTTTCCTACAAATTTTGACATTGTGTGCTTCATGACATTTTCCTACAAATTTTGACATTGTGTGCTTCATGACGTTTTCCTACAAATTTTGACATTGTGTGCTTCATGACGTTTTCCAGCAAATTTTGACATTATATGTCTTCCGATATGTTGAGTCTTTCAACATTTTGTCTTTCGACATTCTGGAGACCCCCAACACTAATAAGAAGGTCCACCTTACCCCGGCATTCATGAGGGTTGATAAAAAGGGGCTTCTTGTAAGGAAAACTTGAGCAACTCCAGCGTAAAACTTCAAGCCAGCTGTGGGGTGTCAATTTTCTGGGTTGTTATGTTAAGGAAACCCTCAGTAATCGTTTTTGCTTTACGATAGCAGAGGGAGGAGGAGGCCCCTATGGCTTACTATATTACAGAAAAATAGCTTTTTATTGAGGGAATTGTGATAACAAAAGTTATATTCTCTCCCATTCCGTAAGAGCCAGTGTCAGCATAGAAAATACCATCATGTAGCGCAAGTTGGCCTATGCCAGAAGAGCACAAAAATTGACTGGATCGGCTGCGTCTTAAACAGAGTTCCCAACGAAGCGCTTGCTGTGCAAGGAATAACACAATTGTATAAATGGGGGTAATGACTAATTATAGGCAAATACAAGTCTTGCATAGTGCCAAAGCAGTAAATATACTTGCTCACAGCGGCAAAATATTAGGCGACCTTCGAGTATGAGCATTCATATATTAATTGTATAAACAATATATAATCCGACTGCAGTGTCAGCCTCTGGTGCTGCATGTCGCGAGTTCGAGCCTCGGCAGGGACACGGCGGTCTTGTGGCGGGGAGATTTGGCGCCTCCCCCCTCTGTGTCTGCCTAGCTTAGTCACCCCCCTAACTAGGGGGAAACGGCTGTATGTCTATACATACATACATAAACAATGGGTACATATTGCTCTCCAGTATGAGAGTGGGGGAACAGTCAGGTAGTGGCAATGTAAGTGTAAGTATACAAGTATCAACAAT
The DNA here is from genome assembly GCA_016164225.1 of Gammarus roeselii. Lineage (NCBI taxonomy): Eukaryota > Metazoa > Arthropoda > Malacostraca > Amphipoda > Gammaridae > Gammarus > Gammarus roeselii. The sequence goes on from SDVV010010989.1 coordinate 7,628, forward strand.
GCATGCAATAGCTCCTATTGTAACCTTGTAGTACATTGGTAGGATAAAGTAAATCTATACGGAATAATCCGACATAATATCCATATCCTGAAGTACTAGCGTTGAGAGCCTCCTGACGATATGGTAAGATAATTATACACGTACCCTATAATACGTAGCAAAGTTTCTTGCATTAGCTGATGTAATGTAATAAACTATTGAAGCAAGAAGGACTATCTACCTGGCTCTTAATGAGAAGCAAGGTGGTTCAGGTTTGTCCACTATAAAAAGATACTTGTGTACGAACACGTGGGGCGACTTCCAGAACGTCTTGGATATGATGTCAAGGGGGACCCCACGCGTACAAGCGAGAGATGAGGTATTATTTGTGACGTCGTGAGCTTTGGTGAAAGCATTTGGTGTGGCATGTTCATTGCGAGCAGATGTCATGCCCAACCGATGACGCTTTGCGTGGTTTGCCTGAAGTAGGATGGACGAACAAAGAGTCATTGTTTGACTGACACCGTGCTATGCAGGATTTGAGTGCAGTCATGTGGCACAGGGCGTGTGCTCGGCTATCCGGTAGAAGTGAGGCGATAGATGATGCGCGGAGGCGTGTGAGTGAGGGTCTGGCTTTTGTACAGAAACTTGTCAGCGGTCAGTATGAGAGCGCATGGAGGGTTCTTGGAGAAATCTAGTCCCTTGCGTGGTGACATGGCTGCAATCTCAGAGACCCTGTTAGCTGCTGCTAGAGCGACGAGAAAGTCTTCTCAAGGAGCGCCAATACTGACGCCTCAGAGTACTGAAGCGAGCATGTCGAGGACCGGCTCCAGCTTCCACAGTGGCACGAAACACCTTTGCGGTGGGTTCTCGTGAAACTGAGCCCTCGCCAGTTCCTTAGAGATAGACTCTTGGGTCGTGACACCAAACCCAGTAAAGAGAGGCAAATGAAGCGCATTCCTGTCAATCAAAACTGTACGAGGATTGAGCTGGCTCTGCTTGCCGGTGTAGTGCAGGAACGACAGGAGCGTGGACTGGTTGATGGACTGCACTTGTGTGGCGCGCAGCCACGCTTGGAATCAAGGCCGAACGCTAAGGTATTGGCGTGGGGTCGACGGGCGGTGCGTGTTGACCTGAGTGTCTGCAACCGTTCTGTTGAATTTGATTATGGGAATCCTTCTCAAAAATTGAATGCGAGATAACGTGAGAAGTGTCTTGATGTTAGAGGTCGCCTCCTTGCCCACGACGCACTGGGACACGTCGGGGGCAGCTAAATCTCGCGGAAGGACGCTACGCCCTTGGGCCACCAGAGTGCGTTGGGGTGGTCGAGCACCACGAGGACGCCGCTGTAGCGGTACGTCTCGAGCTTGCGGAGCACCTGGGAAATTCGCTTGTATGGAGGGAACAGGTATATTTCCTTCCATTGAGTCCAGTCGCATTGGAGAGAATCCACTAAAGCTGCTCGCGGGTGACGATACGGAGCTACAAATAGTGGAAGCTTTTGATTCCCCGGATGCGCAAAGAGGTCCATTTGCACGGCCTCGCGCAGGATTGATAGGCGAGTGAAGCATTGAGCCGTTAGCGTCCCCTCCGTCTTGACTGGTAGGAGACGTGAGAGTTGATCGACCCAGACGTTCTGCGCTCCGGGAAGGTAGGTCGCGAGGAAAGATAGGTGACGATACTGGAGGATCTGTAGGAGCTGTGCTCTGATCTTCTGCAACGCCGGAGCCTTGCTGGAGCTGCCATGTCATCTGCCAACACGCGGACTGACGTGTGGTGCCAATGAGCTCGTGTCTGCAGAGCATGTACGATGACCAGATTCCTTCGACGTAATATGAAGTTTGCATTCCACAGCTGACCAGCGGCGGTACGACTACTGATCGCTGCAGCATACGGCCCCACACGCTTCGTCCGATGCGTCCGACTGTTATATCGTATGATATTGTAGGCTGAAGACTTCTAGACAAACAATTGGATTGGGTTGTATACATGATTTATTTGCAACTATACAATTTATACAAGCCAAGAAAATGGGAGTTTAAGTTAGGGGTAAGGGGAGCAAGCACAGGCAACACAGTGTTGACTGGACGGGGTCGAGTCAACACTGACTCTCTTAGACTATCCCATGCTGCTCCTTACATTTCACTCCCGCCACAAGCGTGGCCTATGCTGTTGTCCCTGAACCGGGCGTCATCTTAATTGCTGTATGTGCCCACATGATTTCCATTCGCTCCAGATCAGCTTGTTTGCTGCTCATAGGTTCTCTTATTATAAATTACCTTGTCGGACTATACTACCCGACCTACCGGCCAGCGCATGTCTAATGTAATAGGGATGTTACTGACGACCGTCTACTTGTCCAAAATCATATTTGTTACGCATTGACATTGCCCAAATATGGGGATATGACACCGACCAACGGAGGTGCTTCGGTGAAGGTAGTACAAACGGGACGTGGGAGAGGAGGAAGGTATCGTTGTTCCAGTGATGTACTGCCCAGCGGTAAGTATTGCTGAGAGCGCTGGGCTTGCTGGATTGGCGCAGGGACCGTGCTGCTAGCACCAATTCGTTAAGAAGTGATGAGCATGACGTAGTTAAGGTATGAGGAAATACAGTAGGCCGAGGAAACTCAGATACTGTTGAAGCGAGAGAGTTCTGCAGGGAACTATCTCCGTGGCCAAGTCCTTGCAGCGGTCGCTGTGCTGTGAGGTTGGAGCGATGGACCCGACCTCTCCATTGAGAGTCACTCCCATAAAGTCAATCAGCTGAATATGGTCTGGAAGCGTAGGGGTTGTGAGGGTACCGGAGCGGCCTAATGACATGAAAGCGGTCCGTCTGCTTCCAGTATGGGTGTGCGCAGAGAGTCAGGGCAAGGCAAGAGGCCTATAGTGAGCGGAGAGTGGAGAGGGTACGGAGAATATGGGGGAAGCCGTGGACGCTCTCCTTCTTGATATGCCTTCCTATCCCCCTGCAGGGGGGTCAAAGTCTGCCCCTACGTCCTCCGCCTCCTCGCTCTGTTTGTCATAGGGTTCCTCCTAGTGCTCTTCATTGCCCTCCCATCTGTGATGCCTTCCCTCCATATCTTGAAACCTGGCTCCTACATTGCTGAAAAGGGACTGGAGTCCAGCCTTGAATCTGTTCTCCAGAGAACCAAGCACCAAGAGGACCCAGTCGAGTTTCGTGGCCACGACGGACTTGAAGGGGCAGGCGTTGGGGCTTCTTTGGTAGGTGTCAGGGTTGATTGGGTGGCAAGAGGCTCATATCGGTGCCTGAGCGGATTCGTGTGCGACCTTCCCGTACGTGCCCGCTTGTGAGCCGGAGCTGAGGCAGGAGCTGAATTGCCTATGTTTGCAGCGATAGTTGACTCAGAAACTTGGGGAGGGTAAAATGAGGAGGAACGTAGTTGTGAGTACGTAGCGGCCCCCTCGTCCGATGCCGTCCGAATAGACACTCATAGCAGGCCTGCACTAGGAAATGTATTCCCAGCTCCCCCAAGGTGGCTTGCACCGCGTCGACCAGATTGACGCCGGAAATCGAGGGTTGGGCAGATACTTCCGAACTAGGGGACCGTGAGGAAGACCTGCTCCTTTGAGCAGAGCTATTCCTACTGGAGCCCCTGGACGCTTGAGAAAAAGGACGACCTGTGCCGCCTTGTGCCGTATATTCCGCCTTTTCCTTCTTCTTTATGTTTTCTGAGTAGCAAGGTGGGTTGTGCTGCAGGCATGTTTCGACCTAAGATGGCTGCCGGGCGCCACCGGTCAACCGATGACGTTCAACTACAGATGGCTGGACGCTACCAGCCGACAGTTGTTGTTTCGACTAAAGATGGCGGCCCGTGTTTTTTTTTCCCGGCAACGAGGCAGTGACACAGAGACAGCATTATCAGTGTGCATCTGCAAAAAGCAGTCCCCATCTGTATCTCAGTAGAGGCAGTGGGTCATCAGTCCAATGCCCAGATGGGCCGCTGCGTTTCATCTTACCTAGTCTCAACTAGGTGCTGGGACCATATGGGTCCAGTGAGAGGAAGAGCTGTGGAGGGTCTGTGGCACAACCACATCGTAAAAGCAGGTAGCGCCGAATGAGTGCCAGGGTAAGGTGGACCTTTTATATAGTGTTGGAGGCCTTCAGAATATCAAAAGACATAAAATGTTGAAATTGATTGTGAGATGTTGTATGACACAAATTGCCTAAATTTCTCAAAAAATGTTGAAGAAAAACCTAAGGTCTAAAATTGTCAAGAAATGTTGGAAGACAAAATGTTGAAATTTGTCTAAAACCACTTTTTACGAATGTTATCAAGATTCTCTTTCAAAAAAAATCTTTTGTTTCCTCATCAAGATTCATTCAAATAGAAAGCAGAAACCAATGCCAACACTATGGCTCTTAACGGAATGGAAGATAATGTCTGTTTGTTCCTAAGAGAAAATGATGGGTATGTTACCAACAATTTTAAAATGAGACATAAAATAATGCAAATATATGCCGAATGTATTTCATTACATTTTTGTGCAATGAGGCCTGCAATGTCGACCCAAAACCACTGTTAGGGTTAGGTTTCAATATCACACGTTGCTTGCGTCCATAATGGCGCTGGGTCATTTTATGTGCCTCAACCTTTTATACCTTTGACATTTCATGTCTTTCGACATTGTATGTCTTTTGACATTTCTTGTTCTCAACATTACATGGCCTTCAACATTATATGGCCTTTGTATGTCCATCAACATTTCATGTCCTTAGGTAGTTATGTCTGTCAACCTTTTCGTTACTTGGTTGTCATTTGCCAAAAGATTGTAGTTGGCCTGCAGTTGTTGTTTGACTAGAAATGGCGGCCGGTTTGTAGTTGTCGTTTCGACTAAAGAAAGCGTTTCAATAGCGTCAAAGTCCCTCCAAATTATGTGGGACACGTAATCATCTTCATGTAGGCATGAAGGGCTTTCCGGGGACCCCTCCTTCAAAAAACACACATCTATAATGCCCGCATGGAGGCTGAAGCACATGATTTGACCAAGGAATGATCATAAACCATTGTTTGTAAGCAGGATATCAAATCACCCAATGACAGAGTCCCCAGAGAACCATCATATGTGACACTTGATCATGTGCATGAAGGTAGAAAGGGCTGTGCGAGGACAAGATGCTTCAATACCAACCCCGATAGTGTCAGGATGTAGACTCCGACAATAAGACTCATCAAGTGTTGATCAGAAACCACCGTTTGTGAGCAGGATTTCAAAACCCAACATTGAAAGGGTCATGAAGAAACATCATATGTGACACGTAATCAACCGAGTGTAGGTAGAAGGACTGTCCGCGAACCGCTTATTTCAAACACCGATGGTGTCAGCTTGTTGCAAATTACGTTTGCTAAGTCCACTGAAGATGGCAAGCTGATGCCCCAGGCCGGCAGTTCTTGTGCGATCCAAGACGGCGGTAGGAGGCCGACCGGGGACCAATACATCAATAAACCTACATTGATGGTGCCGGCATGGAGACAAAGGCACATGATTTGACCAAGGAATGATCATAAATCATTGTTTGTAAGCAGAATTTCAAAAGCACCCAATGACAGAGTCCCCAGAGAACCGCCATATGAGACAAACATCTGCATGAAAGTATGAAAGGCTGTGCAAGGATAGGGTACTTCAATACCAACACCAATTGTGTCAGGATGTAGAATTCAACAATAAGACTTATCAAGTGTTGATCAGAAACCACTGTTTGCGAGCAGGATTTCAAACCCCAACATTGGAAGGGTCATGAAGAAACATATGTGACACGTAATCATCTGCGTGTAGGTATGAAGGGCTGTCCGTGGACCGCTCACTTCAAGACCAAACATTGATGGTAGGCATCTGCCTATGGCAGGCATCTGCCTATGACAGGCATCTGCCTATGACAGGCATCTGCCTATGACAGGCATCTGCCTATAGCAGGCATCTGCCTATAGCAGGCATCTGCCTATGGCAGGCATCTGCCTATGACAGGCATTTGCCTTTGGCAGGCATCAGCTTATGGCAGGCATCAGCCTATGGCAGGCATCAGCCTATGGCAGGCATCTGCCTATAGCAGGCATCTGCCTATAGCAGGCATCTGCCTATAGCAGGCATCTGCCTATAGCAGGCATCTGCCTATAGCAGACATCTGCCTATAGCAGGCATACTTTAGATTATGCTATTGTAGCTTATTGAGTGGTAGTTGTTGACCAAAGATGGGGGACAGCTTGCAGTTGTCGTTTGGCTGGAAATTTTTGACTAAAAAAGGTAGCCGGACTAAAGATGGCGGCCCATTCTGATATGGCTGGGCCAAGTTTTTAGTGACAAGGCTGTGACACAGAGACAGCATCATCAGTACAGATTTGCACAAAGGCAGTCTCCATCTGTGGCTCTATAGAGGCAGTGGGTCACAAGTCCACTGCCAAGATGGGCTGCTGCATACTCATCTTACTTAGTCATGCTAGGTGCGGGGACCGTATTAGTCCAGTGAGCGGAAGTGCTGTTATCAGAAACGTCTGTGGCACTTCCGCCTCGTTCAAGCAACTGCGCCTATATGAATGCCAGGGTAAGGTAGACCTTCCTTATGTAATGTTGGGAGCTAGTCAAGATTGTCAATTAAGGTCAAAGTTTATCAAAATTTGTGGAAATTTCTAGAAAAATAGCCGAAGGCATAAATGTTGACATTTGTTGAAAATCACTTTTGACTAATGTTATCAAGCTTCTCTCTCAAAAATTTATGTTATGTTTTCTCATCAAGATTCATTGGAATAAAAAGCAGAAGTGCATGCTATCACTGTGGCTCTAACAGAATGGAAGAGAAATTAAATATATAGCTAGTCGCCATCTTATGAATCTAAAATGTCAGAAGAGCTCAAATGGCAGGAAGTTAATGGCTGCATTTAACACAGTATCATGTATGTTAAGATGTTTTCTTATATTACCTTTATGACGCATGGTTGTGCTGTCTTCTCCTGGCTTGGTGCACTTGAGGACTGGGTATGCGGAGCCCTTGGGGGACTGCAAAGGTAAGAAACAAGTTGTGTATTCACAATGATTGCAAGAAAATGGTTCATCTCTAACACTTGAATGCTTGAAAAGATGTATTCCAAGATGGTCTTTACTATTAGTAGTGTAGCTACTTGCAAAAGCTGCAAGTTAATAGTTCATCTCTGACAGTTGCATGGCAATAAAGGTGACTGCTGAGACTGCTTTAATGATCAATTTTGTAATTGCAATGCAGGCAAGACAATGGTTTATCTCTTGACTCTTGTTCGCGCAACAATGTCTATTGAGACTGCTTTTAAGATCACTTCTGTATTTGCAATGCTTGCAAGTACACACACTCGTGTGTGTGGAGATGAATAGAAAAATGGCGTTGACAATTAATTTTGTATTTGCAATACATGCACACAAATTGTTTATCTCTGACACTCATGTGTACAAAGATGTGTGTCAAGATGACTTTGACAATAAGTTCTGTTCACAACTGTCACAAGTCTAATGCTTGTCTCTACATCCATTAGCAGAAATATTTTCATTCCTAATATTCCCAATCCCAGGTGATATTAAAAAATGAGCCCTCATCTCCTCTGATGACTGTTGGGTAAGCAAGCAGTTTGTCAGCAAAGGCCAATCTGATCCTTCTCAAACATGCATCAGTTCTTCCAAGGGCATGGAAACAGAAGAAACCACGTAGTAACTGTTTTCATATGAACAATCAGCAGACTTTATAATGAGACAACAGACTCGAATGTTTCATATCAGAAGAAAGCAGCTTAAAATTAGCCAAACAATATTCAAGTGCTTTTAGTTACTATTAGCAGACCATGTATTCTTAATTATTGGTATGTAAAAACAAGAAGACATAACAATAAGTTGTATCTCCAAGAATTTATTTAATACAAAGAGTAACCTCACCAACAATGGTAGCTACTGGCCTGTCATGCATCAATTGCTTAAGCAAACTTTGAAACATTTCATTATCTGCAAAGTAATGCATCCATATTTATGTAGCAATAGTTGAATAAGCTCAAGATGGTTACCCATTTCCAGAAGGAATGAATTGAATTCATTCATCAGATAGGTAAGAGACTTGAGAACATCATTGCATGAATCAATTTTTCTGCTGATTTCAAATACTAATGTTGTATAATAAAAACTAATGAGCATTTTATAATATTTTTCTAAACGAATGATTGTTAACAAATTATGTTGGAGAGACAGAAGTTTGCCATGCTATCAAGCATGAAAGGCATCTCACCTTGGTGGCCCCGAGACTGCTCAACAAGCCAGCAGAGCCAGAGTGCAGAGCAAGGCAGGAGGCACAAAGGCCAGAGCATGCCAGAACTGCAAAAGCACTGCAAAATAATGGAGCTGAAAGAGCCAGAAATTTGTGTTTCAGGCAACTTATCACACAGCTATCTT
>SDVV010010990.1:0-16025 GCA_016164225.1 Gammarus roeselii
TTCACTTTGCTTGTTACAAGTCCAGTAATATCGACTAGTTTCAAGTTATGTTGAGTGATCGCTCGTTAGTAGACTATAGAGTTCAAAACGTTTAAGCAAGCTTCCCGCATTTGTCAGTGATTGTTACGAGTGTTGAAGAGATAACAAGTATTAGGTATGGTTTTACTGTAGGAATAAGATTTTTTTTTGTAGTGTTGGATGTGTTGCTCCAACCATTTTTGTCTATTATAACGAATATTGAATAAATCCACTCTGAAATATTTACTACAGATATGTGAAGTCAACAAGATCTAGGATAAAAACCAATGTCTAAGGTCTATAATTTGCGAAGCATATATCAATGTACGACAACATAGATCAAATATCAATGAATGTAAAAAGGGTATTATACACTGCCAAATACATTAATATCTAGGCAACCTAACCAAACAGTCATCCTAACCAATAGGTATATATTGTTATTCAAGTTTGATGCTTTAGTATGATATTGTTATGTATGAAACTCTCCACTTGGGCTGTATAATTCACATATCAAAAGCAGGTTGAATACATTTCTCCAATTTGATTCAGCAAATATCTTTTTGCAGACGTTAGATTCCAGAGTTTTAATCGATATCTCTGCCACATGTTGGATGAGACTCATCAGGTAGAATCCAAATGAACTAATGTACTTCAATTTGTTACATTTTTTTATGTGGAACAGTTTCACACGATATTAGGTTCAAAGATCTAGTAATCCTAACCAACTTAACCAATAATTATATATTTTCATTCAAGTTTGATGGTTATGTATGATATTTAGTCATTATTCTGTGCGATGTACATACCAAATGCCCTCCACACTGCTATTTTTAACGTAGTGTTTTTTTTTTGTCACACACCAGGTATACACATATACTTTTACATGCATATACAGGGGTGATATCATCACAGCGTTGGCACATGTGTCGACACAATGCATATAAACAGGGTCGTTAGCCTCACTGTGTCGGCACATGTGTCGACACAATGCATATATACAGGGTCGTTAGCCTCACTGTGTCGGCACATGTGTCCACACAATGCATACATACAGGGTCGTTAGCCTCACTGTGTCGGAACATGTGTCGACACCTTGTAGGCATTTGCACACATTTTGTTCAAAAAGGGTTACCATACCCTGCCAGATGCATTAACCTAACCTAACCTAACCAACTTAACCAAGAATTCTGTGTCATCGTTCGGGATTTTTCCTGCATACATATGATACGTATTCATGGATTTATCATATATTCATATCAAATTCCTCCGCATGGCTCTACATTTTGATGTATCATTTGCAGTTTTGATGTACACTTTCAATTTTGTTCCAGCAAATTTCATAAATTTTCATGTTCAAATTACATCGTTTATTTTGATTGTTATACCTTTTTCGTAATGATTCTTGATTTTACATGTTATTCACACTCATCATAACCTTACCTAACCTATGTACTGTATTCAGTCATTGTTATATACATACCAAACACTCCAAACGACTCTAAAGATAATTTTTACATCTATGTTATTTATTTTGTTGTCACTGTCAACCCATATTAGTTAGCAGAGAGGACCCATTTTCAAACTTAGATGGTTTGAATGTTACAGGTTATTCATATTATTTTCCTTTTGACACTATTCTACATCACTTTAACATGTTACTCTCACTCTCCAAAACCTAGCCTAACATTATGTACGGTATTCAGCCTTCATTAAATACATATGAAGCCCTCAAGACGATTCTAGATAACACTTAACATACATGTTATTTATTTTATTGTCACTCTCAACCCATACCAGTTAGCTGAGAGGTCCCATCTTCAAACTTGGATGGATTGAATGCTACAAATAACTCAAATTTGTATCCAGTCTCATACCAACGGACACATGGTCTCACACTATGTTTTTTCTTATTTTACTTTAATATCTCCACTTGGCTCTACAACCTTTGACGACTTGCATCTCTGATTTACCTTTTCTTTCCTATAATTTTCATATTCTTGAAAATGACTTCGTTTCGAGATCTGATCGGACTCTGATTTTTATCCTACCAATATGTAAGACATCTAGATCTTTCACCTCGAGATAGGTTTCTGGCATCATTTGACGCCTTCAAACATATTCTCCTACTGATTTCGACAATTCGATGTTACCTCCGACTGACAAGATGTTTACAATTCATTAATTGACCCTACAGCTTAGGATAATATAAACATTTCATTGAGGATTTACATAGTTTTATTAGTATTTATTGACATTATTGACAGACCTTGCTGGCAACATCAATGACATCTACGGTTTTTTTTAAACAGCATGGTTCGTACTTCCAACCATCCCCATCATCACTATATTTCAGTTTTCTCTCAAGAGCCTTCATATACTTCATCATATCTTTCATGCGAATACCGAAGGCTGTTTCATTCCCGTTAGTCCACAAATGTATTGCTTCTTCTTCTTGAACCTTAATTATTCGGAACTTCTACAATTCAAAGTCATTCTGAGCTTCATCATTGAGAAATTTTGAATACGATCCAGATTTTCTTTTGTAGTCATATATAATTTGTGTTCCACTACCTCAGCTTTATTACAGTCATGATGATGATTCTCCACTTGAATCAAATCAATTTCGAGGTTTGCTTTCTTATTTCTCCTAAACTTTGTTACATACGACTGTAACGCGTCGACATTAGTTCCCCAAAGCCGACTTCCTTTTTATTGCATCCATATATGAATGATATCTCCCACTCTTTTGATTCTTGTTTTACCCATTCTGAGATAACTGATATTTTCAACACTAGTCAATATTTGTTTGATCCGACTCATATCATCTCCGGAGATTCCTTCTTCCAACACTTGTAAACAATTTTTTGAGATATGAATATTCATATATGTTTATTCTATGACGAAACGTATGTCTCCGCTTGATCTCAACGTAACACTGACTCCATTCCCGGTATGCAGCTAGCTATTAGAAGTTGATTACATGTTGTTTTTCGCAAAACATTGGGACTAACATTGCACGCCTAGGTCATCAACTGTGTGTGTATGTACGTGTATAGGGCTGTGTACGTATGTGAATGTGTATGTTCAAGCGATGTACGTGTTACATAAGTTAAAAAAATGTATAACAAAATATTTTAAATTCAAAATTTAAATACATTTCACATTTTCAAGAAGAAACAATACATTTTTGGACTCACGGGAACGGAACAGCCTTTGGTATTCGCATCATAGATGTGATGGAGTATATGAAAGATTTTGAGAGGAAACTGAAATATAGTGATGATGGGGATGGTTGGATGTACGAACCATGCTGTTTCAAATCAAAAAATGAGGTAGATGTCATTGATGTTGCCCGCAAGGTCAGTAAATAATGAAAATAAATACTAATAAAACTATGTAAATCTTAGAAGAAATGTTTATTTCATCCTAAACTCGAGGTTTAAGTAATGAATTGCAAACATCGTGACTGTCGGAGGTAACATTAAATTGTCGAAATCAGTAGAAAGTCAGATATTATGAATTGGAATGCAATCTCATAACAAAGCCGGAATTAATCCATAACTTCAAAGTGTATAAACTGCAAATGGATCACACACTCTTATACAAGTAAGACATGCGGGAATAAGCATCTAGTAAAGACATGCGAGCGGATAACATAATTGAGATGTACATTAAATTATTGAAAAACTTTAACACTAACACTCCACACAAATCCGGTAGATTAGTTCTCCAAGACGACATGGAACTGGACCGAATCCAATGTCGAGAAGTAAAACATATCAATATTTTGGATCATTACATCCACTTAAGCGAATTTATACCCACCATCCAATGAAATTAGGCTAATTTATACCTAATACATATATATTCCTATGATAACCAACCAAAACATACAACAACAACTATAAAATAGCTAAATAAGATTCTCTACTCCACCCTAACCAACATTGATTAACTATGATATACGGCGTGTCCTGCCGTACCCCAGAGGATAAATCCTACTCCAATATCCCAAGAGATCTGGTTCATAACTAAGATCGTATACAAATAACATAACAGCATAACAGACAAACCGAAAAAAAAATCTGACATCTAAAACAAAACATTGAGTTCATGCATAACAAATAATAATGCTGCGGCATCCGTTCAATCTGAAAGAATTCTTAAATCTTCCAAAGATATATTAAATATAATAGGACAAAATCAAAGCCCACTGTGTCTTAACAACGAACTCTACAATGCTTAACAAGGTTACTTCTCAGCAATCTATAACTGATATTTAACAAACATAGAGGTAACACCCAGTCACGGTACAATACGTCAGACGTCCGTGCATCTGTTTAGTCCTTTATCTCTGAACACCGTCAAGGAAAGTCAAATTCTGGACCTAACCAAGAATCTATACACAGGTGCAGTTGTCAAGAATGGGCCTGACATGAGTCTCAAAAAGTATATGGCCATAAAAAACTGGGTTTTTGTTTACTGAAGATCTAAGAAAATCACTACAACGAGCAACAGCTGGTCGGAAAACCTCTCTAAGAAAAACACGGAAGTTAAGAACGACGTCCACACGAAATTACAAAAATCACGTTGAACATGGACGAACTCCAAATGACAACCAGAGAGTGTAAACCATCTCTACACCAGAACCCCTCCATCAGTAAATCGTCTTATAAAATGGTACACCATACACTGGCTAGGGTTAAATGACGAAATTCCACAAAGATGCAGTATGGACTTACACCTCATAAACATGCATCGATAATAAAAAATCTTTGTAATTCACTTCTCTACTTTCTTTCACAATGAAAAATTGCAATACACTGAGGGTATCCATCATAGTAAATTCGATCAACTTATAAAAAATAAACATAAACAAACAAGCTTTGGCCTAGGGGACTCCTCTAACTCCTTAACATTGAAGTATGGTCCTACCACGCCAAGCATTATGCCAGGATGTAAAAATATGTATAAAACATTAAAAAATCAACAATATGTAACTAAATTGCACCTGAAATAATATCCAACATTGCAGATACAAACGTAATACATCCTAATATTTCGATATTGTATAAATAACCAACAGATTGAAATGAAGATGGAAACTGTACAGAGGACACACAAAACTCAAAGACACATACTTAAACGGTCAAGAAATAATAAAATAAGAAGAATGATGCAATAACCGACCAATTATGCCTGAAATAGTGTGCTAGATGGACGATGCAAACCTGAAAGAACCTAAAAATCCTATAACTTTATGAGATAACTATTCAAAATTGCAAGAAACACTACAAATCGTACATAAATCAACTGATCATTACTATGTATACATAACACAATATAATACCTTACAATGAATCCATATCGTTCAGGTACTCTCGCTATTGGAACAACGCGTCAATGAAGATCGATATATCTGGTTCACACCTGGATAATGCGTTATATGGCAGATAGATTCTTACAACGAAGCTGCTGCACCAACTCAAAATACAAAATTAACTCACCAACTACCAGTAGATATTATATACATACGTAATAAACGACTAGAAAATACACAGAACATTGCCTAAATTCGATATCAAGCTGGTACCAAGCGTCCAGCCGCTAAGAACCCAATCAAACAACTTCCGAATGAGTCAATTATACCCCAACTAGACAAGAAAACAAACATATATGCATAGAAAAATATATAAAAATTTAATCCAGACATAATTAAATAACGAAACATTGACTCACGACATAGAAATAATGACAAAACCGTCATGGAAAAAATACAATTCAAATAACAGAAAAGAGCAAACTTACCTTTTTTGCCGAAGTGCATCCCACGGTTTTAACGTTTAAGACTGAGTGTAAATTATTATGTAACTGTAATGAGATAATACCAATGAAAATCATCTAATAAATGTATGTTATCTATACCCCTAAACATTCAGAGGACCACCATTGAAATGCATACATGCAAGATAACATGTAACGAAATTGCAATACAGTAAGCCCAGCATTGAATTGCGAATACCAAAGGTAGTGTGTAAACATCCGATTTATCTAACCTACTAACATATAAAAACCTAATAATATGTAGATAACCTGTAAACATACATTTTGAATAATCCGAAAGCTGTCTGTCCATCCCTCAGAATGAGTCAACCGTTAGTCGCCTGCCTGACTCCGGCCGTCCGTGAAAATAAGGGGCGCAAACTCCCTAAAGTGATAAGTAGCTCTATTTATCCCTCTCTAATTCCTTCGCAGGGCTGTTCCTGGAAACTTATAGCTACTCATGTTACTGATTAGTGGGCAGCCAAATACAGCGTTTCTATGTACCTTCCCACGTTTCTGATTAGATGGCAGCCAATTACAGCGCCTCTAGCTATCGTCCCATGATACTAATTAGTAGGCAGACAAATACTGCGCTTCTTGGAAACTTCCATTGTTACTGGTCAGTGGGCAGCCAAAGAGAGCTTTTCTGTGTATTTTCTCATGTTTCTGATTACTGGGCAGCCAAATACTGCGCTTCTAGGTATCTTCCATTGATACTGAATAGTGGGCAGCCAAATACATCGCTTCTAGGTATCTTTAAATGTTACTGCTTAGTGGGCAGCAAATACAGTACTATTAGGTATCTCCCCATGTTACTGATTAGTGGACAGCCACATACATCGCTTCTAGGTTTCTTCCCATGTTACTGATTAGTGGGCAGCCAATTAAAGCGCTTCTAGGTGTCTTCCCGTGATACTAATTAGTAGGCAGCCAAATACTGCGGTTCTATGAATCTTCCCATATTTCTGATCAGTGGGCAGCCATATAGAGCCTTTCTAGGTATCTCCTCATGTTACTGATTAGTGGGCAGCCAAATACTGCGCTTCTAGATATCTTCCCATTCTATCGATTAGTGGGCAGCAAAAACAGTGCTGCTATGTATCTCCCCATGTTATTGATTAGTGGAGCCAAATACAGCGCTCCGAGGTATCGAGGTATCTTCCCGTGTTACTGACTAGTGAGCAGCCATATACAGTGCTTCAAGTTGTTTTCTCATTATACTGATTAGTGGGCAGCCAAATGTAGCGCTTCAAGGTATTTTCCCTTATTACTGATTAGTGGGCAGTCAAATACAGCTCTTTTATGTATCTTGCCATGTTACTGATTAGTTGGCGGCCAAATACAGACCTTCGAAGTATATTTCCTAGTTACTGATTTGAAGACAGCCAAATACAGCGCTTCTAGATATCTTCAGTTGCTACTGATTAGTGGGCAGCAAAATACTGCGCTTCTAGGTATCTTCCTGTGTTACTGATCAGTAGGCAGCCAAATTCATAGCTTCTAGGTATCTTCCCGTGTTTGTGATAAGTGGGCAGAAAAATACAGACTTCTAAGTATCTTTCCATGTTACTGATTAGTGGAGAGCCAAATACAGCGCTTCTAGGTATCTTCCCATGTTATTGATTAGTGGGCATCCGAATACAGCGTTTCAAGGTATCTTCTCATGTTACTGATTAGTGAGCAGTCAAATACAGCGCTTCTAAGTATCTTCCCATGTTACTGATAAGTAGGCAGCCGTATAGAGCCTTTCTACGTATCTTCTCATGTTACTGATTTGTGGGCAGCCATATACTGCGCTTCTAGGAATTTTCCTTTGTTATTGGATAGTGGGCAGCCAAATACATCGCGTCTAGGTATCGTCCCATGTTACTGCTTAGTGGGCAGCAGAATACAGTGCTTCTATGTATCCCCCCATGTTATTGATTAGTGGAGCCAAATACAGCGCTTCGAGGTATTTAGGAATCTTCCCGAATTACTGATAAGTGAGAAGCCATATATAGCGCTTCAAGTTATCTTCTCATGATACTGATTAGTGGACAGTCAAATAGAGCGCTTCTGGGTATCTTCCCTCATCACTGATCAGTGGGCAGCCAAATACATCTTTTCTAGGTATTTTGCCATGTTACTGATTAGTTGGCAGCCAAATACAGCGCTTCAAGCTATATTTCCGAGTTACTGATTAGTGTGCAGTCAATTACAGCGCTTCTAGGTATCTTCCTTTGTTACTGATTAGTGGCATCCAAATACAGCGCTGCTAGGTATTTTCCTTTGCAATAGTTTAGTGGGCAGCTAAACACTGCGCTTCTAGGTATCTTCCCATGTAACTGATGTGTGGGCAGCCAAATAAAGCGATTCCAGGAATCTTCCCAGGTTACTGGTTAGTGAGCAGACAAATAAAGCGCTTCCAGGCATCTTCCCATGTTACTGAATAGTGGGTAGTCAAATACAGAGCATCTAGGTATCCTCCCATGTTCCTGATTAGTGGGCAGTCAAATTGAGCGCTTCTAGGTGTTTTCCCATATTTCGGATTATTGGGCAGCCAAAAACAGCGCTTGTAGGTATCTTCCCATGTTATTGATCGGTAAGCAGCAAAATACAGCGCTTCTATGTATATTCCCTTGTTACTAATTTATGGTCAGCCAAATACAGCGCGTTTAGGTATCTTCCCATGTTATTGATTAGTGGGCATCCAAATACAGCGTTTTCACAGTATCTTCTCAGGTTACTGATTAGTGGTCAGCGAAATAGAGCGCTTCTAGGAATCTTCCTATGTTACTGATCAGTGGGCAGCCAAATTTAGCGCCTCTAATTATCTTCTTATGTTTACCGATTAGTGGGCAGTCAAATACTGCGCTCCTAGGTATCTTCCTTTGATACTGAATAGTGGGCAGCCAAATATATCGCTTTTAATTATGGTCCCATGTTTCTGTTTGATGGACTATAAAATACAGCGCTTCTAGATATCTTCCCGTGCTACTGATTAGTGAGCAGCCAAATACAGCGCTTCAAGTTATCTTCTAATGTTAATGATTAGTCGGCTGCCAAATAAAGCGCTTCTAGGTATCTTCCCTTATTACTGATTAATGGGCAGCTAAATACAGGGCTTCTAGGAATCTTCCCATGTTATTGATTTGTGAGCTGCCAAATACAGCGCTTCCCATGTTACTTATTAGTAGGCAGCAAAATACAGCACTTCATGTTATTCTCCTACGTTACTGATTAATGCGCAGCAAAATTCAGTGCTTTTAGGTTCCTTCCAATGTTACTGATTAGTTGTCGGCCAAAAACAGCGCTTCTAGATATCTTCCCATGTTACTGAATAATGTGCAATCAAATACAGCGCTTCTAGGCATATTCCCTGGTTACTGATTAGTGAGCAACCAGATACAGCGCTTCTAGGTATCCTCCCATTTGCAGATTAGTGAGCAGCCAATTACTGCGCTTCTAGGAATCTCCCCATGTTACCGATCAGCGGGCAGCCAAATAGAGCGCCTCTAGGTATCTTTTCATGTTACTGATTAGTGGGCAGCCAAATACTGCGCTTCTTGGTATCTTACTTTGTTACAAAATTGTGAGCAGTCAAATACAACGCTTCTAGGTATGGTCCCATGTTTCTGTTTGATGGGCAGCGAAATACAGCGCTTTTAGGTATCTTCCTATGTTACTGATTAGTGGGCAGTCAAATACAGCACTTCTTCATATCTTCCCATGTTACTGTTTTATGGCAATCAAATACAGCGCTTCTAGGCATCTGCCCTGGTTTCTGATTAGTGAGAAGCCAGATACAGCGCTTTTAGGTATCTCCCCATGTGACTGATTTGTGTGCAGTCAAATCCAGAGCCTCCAAGGATATTCCTATGTTACCGACTAGTGGGCAGTCAAATACAGCGCATCGAGCTATCTTCCCATGTTAATGATTAGTGGGCAGCCAATTACAGCGCTTCTAGGAATCTTCCCTTGGTACTGATCAGTGGGCAGCCAAATAGGGCGCTTCTATGTATCTTCTCGCGTAACTGATTAGTGTACAGCTAATCACTGCGCTTATAAGTAACTTCCATTGTTGCTGAATAGTTGGCAGCCAAATACATCGCTTCTAGGTATCTTCCCATGTTACTGCTTATTGGGCAGCAAAAAAAAACACTTCTAGGTATCTTCCCATGTTACTGATTAGTGGACAACCATATACAGTGCTTCTTGGTATCTTCCCTGGTTGCTGATTTGTGAGCAACCAAGTACAGTGCTTCTAGGCATCCTCCCATGTTGCAGATTAGTGGGCAGCCAAATACTGCGCTTCTAGGAATCTCCCCTTGTTACTGATCAGCGGGTAGCCAAATAGATTGCCTCTAGGTATCTTCTCATGTTACTGATTAGTGAGCAGCTAAATACTGCGCTTCTAGGTATTTTACTTTGTAACTAAATAGTGGGCAGCCAAATACAACGCTTCTAGGTTTGGTCCCATGTTTCTGTTTGATAGGCAGCGAAATAAGCGCTTCTAGGTATCTTCCTATGTTACTGATTAGTGGGCAGTCATATACAGCGCTTCTAGGCTGCTTCTCGTGCTACTGATTTATTAGCAGCCAAATACAGCGCTTCAAGTTATCTTCTAATGTTAAAGATTATTCGGCAGCCAAATGAAGCGCTTCTAGGTATCTTCCCTCATAACTGATTAGTGGGGAGGTAAATACATGGCTTCTAGGTATCTTCCCATGTTTTTGATTAGTGGGCTGCCAAATACAGCGCTTCTAGGTATCTTTCCATGTTACTGATTAGTCAGCAGGCAAATAAAGCGCTTCTAGGTATCTTCCCTTATTACTGATTAGTGGGCAGTTAAATACAGGCTTCTAGGTATCCTCCTATGTTACTGATTAGTTGGGCACCAAATACTGCGCGTCATGGTATCCTCCCTTGTTACTGATTATGTGCAGCAAAGTTCAACGCTAATAGGTATCTTTCCATGTTTCAGAATAGTAGGCAGCCAAATACAACGCTTCTAAGTCTATTCCCTTGTTATTGATTAGTTCGCAGTCAAATACAGCGCTTCTAGGTATGTTTCCATGTTACTGATTGGTGGTTTGCCGAATGCAGCGTTGCTAGGTATCTTCTCATCATACTGATAAATGGGCAGCTAAATACATCGCTTCTAGGTATCTTCCCGTGCTACTGATTAGTGAGCAGCCAAATACAGCGCTTCAAGTTATCTTTTAATGGTAATGATTAGTCGGCAGTCAAATGAAGCGCTTCCAGGTATCTTCCCTTATAACTGATTAGTGGGCAGGTATATACAGGGCTTCTAGGTATCGTCCCATGTGGCTAATTTGTGGGCATTCAAATTCAGCGCTTGCAGGGATCTTTCCATTTTAATGACTAGTGGGCAGCCAAATACAGCGCTTCGAAGTATCTTCCCTTATTACTGATTAGTGGGCAGTTAAATACAGGACTTATAGGTATCCTCCCATGTAACTGATCAGTGGGCCACCAAGTACTTCGCTCCATGATATCCTCCCTTGTTACTGATTATGTACAGCAAAGTTCAACGCTTATAGGTATCTTTCCATGTTCCAGATTAGTAGGCAGCCAAACACAACGCTTCTAAGTGTCTTCCCTTGTTACTGATTAGTTGGCAGCTAAATACAGCGCTTCTAGATATCTTCCCATATTACTGATTAGTGGCCAACTAAATACAGCGCTCCTAGGTACCTCCCCTGGTTACTGATTGGTGAACAACAAAATACAGCGCTTTTTACGTATCTTCCCTTTTTGTTGATTTGTGGCTAGCTAAATACAGCCCTTCCAGAGATCTTCCCATGTTACCGATTAGTGGGCAGCCGAATATAGCGCTTTTTGGCATTTTTTTTCCTCGTTACTAACTAGTGGCCAGTCAATACAGCATTTTTAGGTATCAACCCATGTTACTGAAAAGTGGGCAGTCAAATACAGCGCTTCTAGGGGTGTTTTCATGTTACTGATTAGGGGTTAGCTGAATACAGCGTTTCTAGGTATCTTCCCGTGTTACTGATAAGTGGGCAGTCAAATGCAGCGCTTCTAGGAATCTTCCCTTATCACTGATTAGAGCGCAGTTAAATACAGGACTTCTAGGTATCCTCCCATGTTACTGATTAGTGGGGCGCCAAATACTTCGCTCCATGGTATCCTCCCATGTTACTGATTATGCGCATCAAAGTTCAACGCTCATAGGTATCTTTCCATGTTTCAATTTAGTAGGTAGCCAAATACAGCGCTACAAGATATCTTCCCTAATTACTGATTAGTGGTCAACCAAATACAGCGCTTCTTGGTATCTTCCTTAGTTACTGATTGGTGAACAAATAAATACAGTGCTCCTAGGTATCTTCCCTTTTTGTTGATATGTGGCCAGCTAAATACAGCGTTTCTTGGGATCTTCCCATGTTACCGATTAGTGGGCAGCCGAATATAGCGCTTTTGGGCATCTTCCCTTGCTACTGATTAGTGGCCATCCAATACAGTATTTCTAGGAGGTATCTTCCCATGTTACTGATTAGTGGGTAGGCAAATACAGCAATTCTATGTAATTTCATTGCTACTGATTATTGGGTAGTCAAATACAGCGCTGCTCGGTAACTTCCCTTGTTACTGATTAGTGGGCAGCTAAATAAAGCGCTTCTTGATATATTCCCATGTTACTGATTAGTGGGCAGTCAAGTACAGCGCTTCTTTGTATCATCCAATGTTACTGATTAGTGAGCAGCCAAATACAGCGCTTCTAGATATTTTCCCATTTTACTGAATAATTGGCAACCGAATACAGCGGCTCTAGGTATCTTCCCTGGTTACTGATTGGTGAGCAGCCAGATGCAGCGCTTCTAAGTATCTTCCCATGTGGCTGATTTGTGGGCAGTCAAATACAGCGCTTCCAGGGATCTTCCCATGTCACCGACCAGTGGGCAGCCAAATACAGCGCTTCGAGCTATCTTCCTATGTTAATGATTAGTGGGCAGCCAAATAGAGCGCTTCTATGTATCTTCTCATGTAACTAATTAGTGTGCAGCTAATCACTGCGCTTCTAGGTATCTGCCTTTGTTACTGAATAGTGGGCAGCCAATTACATCGCTTCTAGGTACCTTCCCTTATAACTGATCAGTGGGCAGGTTAATACAAGGCTTCTAGGTATCTTGACATGTTATTGATTAGTGGGCAGCAAAATACAGCGCTTCTAGGTATCTTCCCATGTTACTGATTAGTGTGCAGCTAATCGCTGCGCTTCTAGGTATCTGCCTTTGTTACTGAATAGTTGGCAGACAAATACATCGCTTCTAGGTATCTTCCCTTATAACTGATTAGTGGGCAGGTTAATAAAGGGCTCCTAGGTATCTTGACATGTTATTGATTAGTGGGCAGCAAAATACAGCGCTTATAGGTATCTCCCCATGCTACTGATTATGTGCAGCCAAATGAAGCGCTTCTAGGTATCTTCCCTTATTTTTGATTAGTGGGCAGTTAAATACAGGGTTCCTAGGTATCCTCCCATGTTACTGATAAGTGGGGCCCCAAATACTGCGCTTCATGGTATCCCCCCATGTTGCTGATTATGTGCAGCACACTTCAACGCTCATGGTTATGTTTTCATGTTTCAGATTAGTAGGCAGTCAAATACAGCGCTTCTAAGTCTCTTCCCTTGTTACTGATTAATGGGCAGCCAAATGCAGCGCTTCTAGATATCTTCCCATATTACTGATTAGTGGTCAACCAAATACAACGCTTCTTGGTGTCTTCCCCTTTTTGTTGATTTGTGACAGCCTGAATACAGCGCTTCCAGGGATCTTCCCATGTTACCGATTAGTGGGCAGCCGAATATAGTGCCTTTTGGCATCTACCCTTGTTACTGAATAGTGGCCAGCCAATACAGCATTTCTAGGTATCCTCCCATGTTACTGATTAGTAGGCAGTCTAATACTGCGCTCCTGGGTCTCTTCTCATGTTACTGATTAGTGAGCAGCCAATTACAGCGCTTCTAGGTGTCGTCCCATGTTACTGATTAGTGGACAGACAAATACAGCGCTTCTATGTATTTTCCCATGTTACTGATTAGTGGGAAGTCAAATACAGCGCTTCTAGGTATCTTCCACTGTTACTGATTAGTGGGCCACCAAAAACTGTGCTACATGGTATCCTCCCATGTTACTGATCAATGCGCTGCAAAATTCAGCACTCATAGGTATCTTCTTCCCATGTTTCAGACTAGAAGGCAGCCAAATACAGCGCTTCTAAGTCTCTTCCCTTGTTACTGATTAGTTGGCAGCCAAATACAGCGTTTCTTGGTATTTTCCCTGGTTACTGATTGGTGAACAAATAAATACAGTGCTCCTAGGTATCTTTCCTTTTGGTTGATTTGTGACCAGCATAATACAGCGCTTCTAGGAATCTTCCCATGTTACCGATTGGTGGGCAGCCGAATATAGCGCTTTTTGGCATCTGTCCCTGCTACTGAATAGTGGCCAGCCAATACAGTATTTCTGGGTATCTTCCCATGTTACTGATTAATGGGCAGTCAAATACAGCGCTTCTAGGTATGTTTCCATGTTACTGATTAGTGGACAGAAAAATACAGCGCTTCTATGCATAGTCCCATGTTACTGACAAGGAGGAAGTCAAAAACAGCGCTTCTAGGTATCTTTCCTTGTTACTGATCAGTGGGCAGCCAAATACAATGCTTCTAGGTATCTTCCCATGTTACTGATCAGTGGACAGCCAAATAGTGCGCTTCTAGGTATCGTCCTTCGCCATTGAATAGTGGGCAGCCAAATACATCGCTTCTATGTATCTTCCCATGTTACTGATTAGTGGGCAGTCAAATAAAACGCTTTCAGGTAACGTCCTTTGTTACTGATTAGTAGGCAGCCAAATACA
Organism: Gammarus roeselii; assembly: GCA_016164225.1. Taxonomy (NCBI): domain Eukaryota; kingdom Metazoa; phylum Arthropoda; class Malacostraca; order Amphipoda; family Gammaridae; genus Gammarus; species Gammarus roeselii. The sequence goes on from SDVV010010990.1 coordinate 14,731, forward strand.
TCGCTTCTAGGTATCTTCCCATGTTACTGCTCACTGTGAAGTAAATTCTAGGTATTTCCCCATGCTATTGATTAGTGGACAGCCAAATACAGTGCTTCTAAGTATCTTCCCTTGCTGCAGCTTAGTGAGCAGCTAAATACTGCTATCCTATGTATCTTCCCTTGTTCCTGATTAGTGGGCAGTCAAATAAAGCGCTTCCAGGTATCTTCCCATGTTACTGATTAGTGGGCAGTCAAATAAAGCGCTTCTAGGTATCTCCCCATGTTACTGATTAGTGGGCAGCCAAATACAGCGCTTCTAGGTACCTTATCATGTTATTGATTAGTGGGCATCCAAATACAACGTTCCAAGGAATATTCTCATGTTACTGATTAGTGGGAAGCCAAATACAGCGCTTCTAGGTATCTTCCCTATTACTGATCAGTGGGCAGCTAATTAAATTGCTTCTAGGTATCTTCCCACGTTACTGATTAGTGGGCTGCCAAATACAGCGCTTCTATGTATCTTCCCATGTTACTGATTGGTGGGCAGCCAATTGGAGCGATTTTAGGTATCTGCTCATGTTACTGATTAGTGGACAGCCAAATACAGCTCATTTAGGTATCTTCCCTCGTTACTGAATAGGGGTCAGCCAAAAGAAGCGCTTCTTGGTATTTTCCGTTGTTACTGATTAGTGCGCAGCCAAATACAGCGTTCCTATGTATCTTTCTTTGTTAGTGATTTGTGTACTGTCTAACACAGCTGTTATATTTTAGTTAACACTGTTCACTTAAAATGTCATTATAAGTTTCGAAAGATAATATAGGTAACGACATTTATTTGTGGACGACTTTTCATACATCAATTGATCGGCATAGCTGCATTTCCGGGAAATCAGTTACATTGCGTTTCGTTTCAGCGTTAATTCATGCAGTAGATGAACTTCTTTGGTTTGCTGAGGTTAATTGCATACACTCACAACCAAGTCTCGAGGCAACTATTTATGAGCGGAGTTTATGTTGTGACGGGCTGACTGCGGTGATAGTCTACTAACGGTGCCCTTCAAACTGAGAACCGTTATAGCGGAAACGTATTAAGACGACTATTAGTAGTAGTAGTAGGTGCATAAACGGCCCTAAAAATTAGGTGCATAAACGGCCCTAAAAAGTAGGTGCATAAACGGCCCTAAAAAGTAGGTGCATAAACGGCCCTAAAAATTAGGTGCATAAACGGCCCTAAAAATTGACTGCATAAACGGCAATGGATAATTTGTGACTCTATATATATTATTTTGTGAAGGATTTACGATATATTTT
>SDVV010010991.1:0-16025 GCA_016164225.1 Gammarus roeselii
ATATACATATGGTGTAGTATTATATTTCCAAAACCAATACATATACAACGACCGTAATGTTTGACGTATGGGATAGGCTCATGCACCTACACAGATATTCCTCCCAGTCGACATTTTTAATTGTCTGGCAATGCATTTCCCTTCTATGTTTTAATTTCATAAACTTGACCTAAATTATTCTAAAAAGTTGCATCAGATAACTTCAAAGTTTTAAAAAGAATTTAACTTGCAAATATCTTCCCAGCAGAACGAAAAGTTTTTAATTTAAAGTTTTATCTGTTGCCACTGCTCGGCGGCCCACAGTTGCTGCCGATAGGGGATACGCTGGAATGTTTTGACGCTTTTCAATAGAGACATATAAATCAGACCAAACTGAAGCTTAGGTTACTTTCAGCACTTTTCAGTCAATTTGAATATGACAATCGTTTGGTATGAAGGGAACGATTGCGAATACTATTGCATTACAAAGGTTAAAAAGTTTGTTATAGGTCTACTGTAACAAAAAAAAACTCCGTCCTCGGTTCAATCGAAAAACTTTAATGCCCCCAAAAACATCCGTAGTGCTTGAAAAACTTCTGAGGTTGTGGCAGGTGCAGAAACAGACTCAAAGTAAAATCACCGAATCACCGTAAAAAATGGGTGGCTGATGGCAAAATGCCTTTCAAAATCCTCTAATGCACTCGCACACATACCACAACACTAGCTAAGGGTTCCGGACAGGACCCCACAACACACATTTCGCGTCAGGAATGAGGTCTGAGATCAGCGTAAGTAGAAGAGCCCAACAGCTTTCTCTGTCGCGTCTTAATTGCCCGACCCTCCTCTGCCCATCCCGATTCTCCCATGAGACGCCAAGGGCGAGGATGCGCATCAGGGCTGAGCCAAAACTCATTCCTTCAATATCACACTCTTCTCACGTGTTTCACTGCACCTTCTGTAGCTACCTTCACATTGATGTCTCTCCTTCCTGAAGCGTGCTTCACCCGATCCATCCACCCACACTGCAGCCTTCCTCTAGGCTTACGCCCACTCCCCTTTGCTTTCCTCCATCTTTTTACCAATCTCCCATCAACCTGCAAAGTCACGTGTTCGAACCAACAAATGAAAAGTTAATCTACTCTGCCCTCGGCTTCCCCACCATCCCCGTTCTAATTTGAACAACGTCATTATATATCCTGTCCTCCGACGTCACTCAGGCCGTGTCTCTGAATTATTTAATCTAAAAATCATCCAACCTTCTAACTTCACTTCTCGCACCAACATTTCAGCTAACTTCCCCTTCACACAAATGTTTCTTTGCTTTTAAACCCTATGTCCTGCAGCTTAATACACTCATCATTGAATCCAGCACTTCACCCTGATTTCAGTTCAGTTTCCACTAATCCCGGCTCCAGCGGCAAAAAAATCTCATGATATGAATGCGTGAATTGGGGACCAATGCACATGAATTTCTGATAGGACTGAAATTACGGGAATGAAAGTTTGCATTAAGGTGGCTCAGAGAGTGTGCATTCGTGAATCTGTCGCTTGGACAGAATGATGTGCAGTGCTTGTAGAAAACAGGTGTGCATTCAGATAATGTGCATTGAGATTGGCTGACGAGTTGAACATTCAATGCGATTGCACACGTCGCAACGTTTTTTGCCGACTCAATAAGCGCTATTGGGGGAATAGAGTGTGTGCATTGAATATGAAAAGGTAAATTTAAATTGACAAACTGAGGATAAAGTTTGATTAGTTATGTGATTAATCAAGCATACAGCGTTATGTGCACTCAGCGTGTTATAAACTAATATTGAGCAAGGAATGTTAAAGATTCAGTTCTACAACGAAAGGGAATTTGCAAACAAAATATGAAATCATCTAGCTTGCTCAACAAAATTGATTAGCAGCGTAATAATACGAGAGGTCAGTATAATAAGCATATTGGTTACTAAAAATCTACACTCTGATAGAAAATTAATTAGTGAACGATAAACAGAAAGAATAATCATGATTAACAATATCAGAAACTTCTGAATTGATTTTGTGCTTAGAAACTGATAATTTTTGCCTCACTTCTTTTATCGTCCTGTACCCTTAACCTGATGAGTCTGAATTGGAGTCGCTGCCACTGAGCTACTGGGCAGCTACTGAGTGTCACCACATGTGAGCCCATGGAAGTAGCTGTAATGTTGCAGAATATGCCCTGATGACTAACCTAAACAAGTTTATGGAGTTTGCGTCCCATATTTTCACGGACGGACGGACGGATCATGACTAACCTAAAGAAGTCTATTGGATTTTTTGCTCGTTATATTTCGCGGACGGACGGATGGACGGATCATGACTAATCTAAAAAAGTCTACGGGATTTTTGCACACCATGTTGGCCGTAGTCAGGCGGCGGGACCGGTTGTGGGTCGGAGTCACTTATACGGGAGGCGGGCGACGCGAAGGGGGCGGAAGGGGAGGGCGGGCTGGATGACAGGCTTGCTGGCTAGATTGGTACTTTTTAGGTTATGAACATTTCATTCCTATTCTATTGATGATGTTTATTGTATTTATATAAGTTTTTTCTTCTTCAGTTGGTTGTATTAGGGTATAATTGGTCACTAACTGTTGCTCGCTATGTATATTTATTTGGTTCTGGTAAGGATAGTGCAATAACAAGTTTTTGGAGAGGTGGGGTGTAGGGATCCCCTAAGCAAAAAGTTTGGTGCGCTTGGGCAAATTAGGTGAGTTTGCTCTAATCGGTTATTTGAATTGTATTTGTTTTTCCATGACTGATTTGTCATCATTTCTATGTTTTGAGTGAATGTTTCGATAAATATTTAGGTCTGGATTATAATTCTATATATTTTTCCGTACATATATGTTTGTATTTTTTATCTAGTTGGGGTATAATTGACTCATTCAGAGATTGTTTGATGGGGTTTCTAGCGGTTGGATGCTTGGTACCAGCATGATATTGAATTTTAGGCATTGCTCTGTGTATTTATTTTTTCACCGATTTATTTCATATGTATATAATATCTAAGGGAATATTACGGTTTATTAGTCTGGCAGTTGACGAGTTGATGTTTGTATTTTGGGTTGATGCGGCAGCATCGTTAAAAGATCGTAACCACTACAACGTAACCAAGCATCGTAACCACTACAACGAATAGCAGCTTGTCGGATAACTTCGCTAACAAACCCATGAAACTTAAGATCGACGTCCACAAAAACTTACAAAATTCACGTTGAACATAGATGAACTCCAAATGACAGCCAAAGAGTATAAACCACCTCTACACCAGAACCCAACCATCCAGTAAATCGTCTTCTAAGACGTTACACCATACACTTGCTAGGGTTCAATGATGAAATTCCACAAAGATGCAGTACGGACTTCTTCCACCTCTTGAACATACATTCCTATGATTATCGTGGAAAAATCATAAAACAACAACAACTATATAAATAGCCAAATAAGATGCTCTACTCTGCTGTAATTCATATTAAAAATGTAATACACTAGGGTATCCATCATAGTAAATCGGTCTACTTACACAAATAGGCATAAACACAAGGGGGTTTTGCCTATGGGACACCTCTATCTCCTCCTAAATATTGATGAATGGTCCTACAATAAACATACAATAACCTAACAGCAAGACCAAGTTTGTAATAAATCGAATCTTCTATATCTATAACAACTACGTCAAACATTGTCAATATGTAAAAAGATATATAAAACACTAAAAATATAGAACTTGTAACTAAATTATACCTGAAATAATGTTCTTCATTGCAGATACAAACGTAATATTTCAAAATATTCCGATATTGAATAAAATACCCAATATCTTGCATCGAAGATGTAAATTGTGCATAGAAGATTCAAAACTGAAAGACGCATACTAAAACTCTCGAGTTATAACAAAGCAAGAAGATAAATTTTCTACAATTCCCAAAACATACATCTAAAACCGTGACGAACGAGAAAAAAACATGTAACCAACCAAACAACTGACGTGAAAAAGATACCAGGACATGTGAGCAACTTATGCTGAGACCTTTTGTAAAAAATGTGTAATACTTTTATTTCTATAGTACATACAAAGTCTGATGAAATTACTCTTCTACTCAGTCCAAAGCAGGGTTAAATTAACATTCATTTAACAAAAGTAACCACGGCTTAATCGGAACAGAATGTCGTATATACACATAAAATATCAAATGATGCATTAACCGACCAATTAGGTCAGAAAAAAATTGTTCTACGTGGAAGATGCGGACCTGAAACATCCTAAAAAATCCTATAACTGTAAGAGGAATGTATTCAAATTTCCAAGAACAATACAAAATTCAACATATATCAAATAATCATTACTATGTATACATAACACAAAATAATATCTTACAGTAAATCCATGTCGTTCAGCTCCTCTCGCTATTGGAACACCACGTCATGGAACACCGATATATCTGGTCCAAAACTGGCTAGTGCGTTATGGAGTATACAGAATCTCGTAACGAAGCTGCTGCATCAACCCAAAATACAAACATCAACTCGCCAACTGCCAGACTAATAAAACGTACTATTCCTATAGATATTAGATTCATATGAAATAAATAGATGGAAAAATACACAGAACATTGCCTAAAATTCAATATCAAGCTGGTACCAATAATCTAAACTCTGAGAACCACATCAAACAACCTCCGGGAGAGTCAATTATGCCCCAACTAGATAAAAATCCAAACATATATGTACAGAAAAATATATAGAATTATAATCAATATACAAATAAATAACGGAAAAATCACTTGCAACATAGAAATAATGACAAATCAGTCATGGAAAAATAAAACAATTCAAATAACAGATAAGCGCAAACTCACCAAATTTACCAAAGTGCATCCAACTTTTTGCCTAGGGGATCCCTAAGCCCCACCACTCCAGAAACTTGTTATAACACTATCCCTACCAGAACCAAATAAATAATTTATGACGAGTAACAATTAGTGACCAATTCTACCCCAATACAACCAACTAAATGAGAAAAAACATATAATAATATAACAAACATCGGAAAAAGAACAAAAATTAAAATGTTCAAAACATATAAACATCCAATCTAGCCCGCAAGCCTGGCATTCAGCCCACCGCCTCTCTTCCGCCCCCCTTCCGCCCTCTTTGCGTCGCCCGCCTCCCGTATCAGTGACTCAGACCCACGACCGGTCCCGCCGCCTGACTCCGGCCAACATGGTGTACAAAAACTCCCGTAGACTTTTTCGGTTAGTCATGATCCGTCCGTCCGTCCGTCCGCGAAACATGGCGAGCAAAAAATCCCATATACTTGCTTAGGTTAGTCATGATTCGTCCGTCCGTCCGTGAAAATATGGGGTGCAAACTCCATAGACATTTTTAGGTTAGTCATCTGGGCATATTCTGCGACATTATAGCTACTCATGGAACATATAGCACTGTAATATTTCGACAACGCTCCATAGTTCTCGAACGTCTCATTGCCTCACCTTTACCTCCCTTAACACGCCGCATCCTCCTCTCACACATTCTACCAACTCAGACTCTATAGCTTAGACAACCTTTTAGTCCAACTCAAGATATAAGAGATCAAAGTTATCAGGGATTGCGTCGTCTCTCATGACGTAATGTTTCGTAAAAAAATATTCAGGTCATACATTCAATACAAAGTAGAATAGCTGTGCAATTGATCACTTGTACTAGGATTTTGTGCCCCGTTAAACTTTCAACCTATGATCTATAAGACGAAAAAATCATAGGTATTCCAACTTATGACGTCCTCAAAGATAAACCTCTCCAAATAACTTTTTCAATGTAAAGTTTTTCTAAATGATTGACTTCCTGAATTAAAAATTATATTCGTATTTTGATATTCGATTTGCGTCATCTATTGCTGCATCCCGGCCTGGTGGGTTATTGTGCAACAAAAATAATAATAGGTTCAACTCATTATTACAGATGTCAGTGAGACTCTTTCGCTTTGTACATCGGTTAATAATTTTCTAACATTATAACTGTTTCAACATTTCAAGTTTCTCAGGATTGATAAAATTACAAGCTTTAATTGATACAACTTCGCCTCTGTCTTGCTTCACTGTATACATTCGAAATAATATTAAGAAATATATTTGCTATAACCTCCTGATAGTATCACTGCTGGTTGTTCTTGAATGAGTGTCTAGAATATGAATGATGATTAAGAGAATTATCAGAGGCTTCCTCAGCAAGGAATGTTGACAGCTAGCCCAACATTTTTTTTTTCTTTTTTATTGCTTCATAAAGATACATAAAAATATAGTTTCAATTTACGACGTTTCTAAGTAATTCTAAATTTGCCATTAACGTCCGGTCGAAATTACTTAGATCTCTTTATCAAGGCTGGCATGCATTTTTGTGGGTAACATTTAACAGTTATGTCATTTTAGGAGTCCCAACAAAGTACACGACTGCATTCTGACACTACTGTAGACATAAGAAATCCTTAGCATCCAGGTTTAAAATACAGATTGTCGAGTAGGGAATCAAAGCGGAAAATATAATTAATCTCAAAAAGTTTGGGGTCTAGTATAGTTCGTAGTAACACAGTACGGATGGATCGTCACCTAGTAATTGGATAAGTAAGAACACACAATTTTCATATAGCACTCCGTTGTTCTCAGCAAGTCACTCTGATCTATTTAGTCAATCATGATGTCACACAGAGAGTTGATCGCCTTGAAACTAATATTAAATCGCCTCCTTCAGCTGGTTTATTACGAATTTTCGATACAAAAAATCAAATCATAGCACTTCAAATGAGCTATTAAAAGATGACTCATATGTTATGACCACTGAAAAGTTGCTAAAAGAAAGTGGAATTTACACAACGTCAAATGCGAGAAGGTTGTATAAATATCATTTAAAATGTGAAACGATTCAAATCTACATGAATCTCCTAATTTCGTGACGATATTCTACAAAATATATTAAATGATGTATTGTATGTCATGACAATCTAAAAACTGGAAAAATAGAAGCATTTTATTGAGTAAATTTTTTGTTAAGGGAGATTCGCCCTTTGTAAATTTCAATAGTCAAATTTCGAAAAAATAGCATGGATTAGATATCTGTACTTCATAAATGTTTTCAAATGATATATGGTTTGTCATGATTACTGCATAAACTCAAAAATTCTAGCGATTGATTTTGTGAACATTGGTACGGACAGACGGACAGACAGATAGACGGTGACAAATACACCTTTTCCAAATCTCAGATCCGATACCATTTGAATGGTATGTGGGAGCCACGATAAACTGGCCGGATGCCGTGGCTACAGGTTATTGGTACGTGAAACTGCAAAGTATTTCAATGAGAATGATAAATTGTAATTGCTGATAGCATTAGATTCCAATGAAGTCTTTCTAGTGTTTAACAGTAAATTAAATTTCGGATGGTAAGGATTTATAATACAAAGATAACTAACTAAAAGTTAGTCTTGAAAAACAAGCCCATAAATGACTTTTAAATGTAATGATGTTTGATACAGTTAGTGGATATCGGTAGGAGGACTTCTCTCAAAAAAGTGTTTTGTTGCGAACACTTTTATCTAATTACACGCTAATATTATCATTTCAGACATTTAAAAGTGTTCATTTTTGATGTTTTCGTCTATCGTATCTTTGCCCAAATCAATTTACTATCAACGATGCACATGTCCGAGTTAATAACCAGCCCAGATAATAGTTGTTGCAGAGACAACATGATAGGGTCACTTAGAAGGGCATGTACTTGAACGATCAGTCAACCTTTTATGATATTTTTATCAGATTCTGTGAAAGGCTGATTTTACATAAACACATATTGCGAGAAATTTCCGAATTACTGTACCGCCGTGCCGAAAGAAAATTAGTTTATGATTGAAGAAAAAAAAAAGATTTTGCGCACGATAAGTAAACTGATCGAAATTTAAATTGAAGATGAGGATTAGGAAATTTTGTTCTGATATAATATCGTAAGAAATTTCTATTATAAGTTAAAATCCACTGTGGAAAAGTTTTTATTTTCAGTTGTAGAATAACCATGAACGAATTTCTTTTCGCAATGTGAGAGTGAATGTGAGAGTGAATGTTGGGTCAAATTTAACCATTTTCTAATATGTTTCAACGTAAAATTCCTTTCTGAATGTTCTTTATAAACCATGTTTGATTACGTTTTCAAAGTCAAACTCAAGGAGTTTTTTATGGTGGTGTTCCTTTAATTTCAATGAATAATATATTGTTGCCACTTGTACTGTCAATTTCTTGATGATCTCAACTTCGTTGTATTATTGTGCCTAATGTCTCGGAAATTTTTAGTAGTAACAAAAATGTTCATTTTTCCAAATAGAAATGTACAAAATTACATAAAAAATAAATTTTTGTTTGAAAGAGGCTTGAATAAGCGAACCTGTTTGGAAATCATTTTATATTTGTTTTGATAAATATTAGGAGGGGGGAATTTTATTGTAACCAGCAGTTTTTGTAATCCACTCATTTGAAATAATTTGTTGCCATTTAGCACAAGTAAACTACACAAAAAAGGTAATCTTGAATCATTAATTTAAAGCATGTAAAGACTAAACCTGTCTGATCAGCTGGTACGAGTTTACCAGACAAGTATCAACAATCGACCAACGGAGGTCATCGTCCATACAATATTTGCAAGGTAAGTTCCATCTGCATCATCTTTGCAAATGTTGCAAACCTCTACACCCTCAAAGGCAGCTGGTGCACGCTTTGGCTAACGTTATTTTTCGATGTACCGCGACTACGAAGCAATTAATTAGTAATAACCATTAGCAAATAGCCATGCTATATTACGTCAGATCGAATCCACGTGAATAATACATAAGTTCGTGCCCATCCGTGACTAACGATCGTTGTAAATTACATGTTAATTAACAGAGTACATTTTGGCCTTCAATTCCACTTAAGACCAGGTATGCCTGAATGTGGATGTTTATATTATAAACATTTATTGTGCCCGCACGCAACATACTGTTTTCATAAACAATTTCTTATAATTTCTTTCTTAGCCCATTTTTCCGGCTCAATTTGTTTCTGAGTTAAATTCTTCTGATCGGCTTTTCTTATCGATCTTCTGATATTAAATGTATGACCGAGCGAGTTAATCTATGTAATTCAAATTTCTGCCTGATTAAGGTTTCGATTTATATTATTCAGCCAAATTTCCTGTTTCTAGTTTTATATTTGTGATCAACGAAATTTTCTAGTTCATTTAACATAGAAATGTACCTGTTTTATAATTGGTATAAGGGTGAAGGACTTGAGCACTGAGACACTCGAAATATGTCTTCATTTGAGGCCGGTTGAGGCCGGAGAAGTGTAGGGCCAAGACTGGCTCAAAAACTCCCCGCACCACATTAAAAAAATCCTTGTACACAGTTACATACAACGTTCAGTGTCACAAATGTAGTAGAAGTAGAATAAATTTGATTTGATTATGGAAACAATACAAGAGGAAGTGCTCACTCATGTCGAGTTGTTTTCTTGGAAGAAGGTGTTGGGATGTCAACTTAGCTTTACGGTTTCACGCTCACAAACAGGAAACAGAAGGTTGTAATGACAGAACAAGAGAAGGCTCACAACTACTATTATCAGTACCTTCTGGACACCACCCCACTACTACACTGGCCATTTCAGCCCCGGAGAAGAAGCGGTCAAGTATCAGATTGACAATTTCAGTAAAGATGAGAGGCGAAGCATTTCGGGTTCAGCGGTCGCATCTCAGACTGTCGAATAGAGACAGACGCGCCCATACGCTCAGCGGAGACATAATTTTCTTCGAGAGTATGCCTACTGGTTTGCCCCAGAGGTTTGGGATCATGAGGCATGCAACTAGTTGTAGAGTCTGAATCGTAAAGAGCAGTATGAGATTTTGGAAAACGAATACCCCTAGTTACCCGGGTAGTGCTTCTCCTCCAAGTGATCAGAAAAAAACGTCTTCTGTGCACTTGTGGTTCCTTGAAGGTTGTTGCATTCAAGTGTGAGACGTCGGAAAAACTTTTCCTAAGGACAGTTTTGCCCTCGGCTAATTTAGAGTCTATGTCAGAAATGGGCATACGAGTTATGAAGTGTTATGAGCACAAATGTTTGAGAAGCCCCACGACCAGTTACCTGGAGACTGGTCCTTCCGAAGTGTTCGAAAGAATGCATTTCGTGCACTGGTTGTTCCAGTGACGAGCACTTTGCATTTTAAGATGACATGTCTGAGGGCCATCTCCTATAAAACGGTGGCACCTAGCAGCTCCAGAACTTTATTATAAGACACACACAAATTTAAACATTTTTGAAATTGTAACGTAGAATTCAATCAGTAGAAAGTAACCAAAAAAATGAAATTGGCAAAACACAATGAATACTGTCGAGTGGGAAGAGTGCCTTAGTAGGAAGATAACCATTAACTCAACAGTGATCATCTCAGTGCCAGGCATGGCGACGACTCGAACTTCTGCGGGAAGGAAGGTAACAGCTTCATGACGAACACATATTCAAGATAAGCCATCAAAATTGAACCCTGAGCTCGGCACAGCTCCGGGGATCAAGCCGATTCTCGCTTAAATCGCTACATCAGCCGACGGTGATTTCACATTTGATAGTCCCACATCTGTTTGGCTGCTTTTTGTCCATTACAGTTTAACATTACCCAGCCCAACCCTGACTCTGTTTTATCCATTGTTGCTACGCAGGCATTCATCAACACGAGAATTCATGGACGAGGCAGCAGCTGCCCTGCAAAAGGTCCAGCAAAGCGCAACCATTCAATAACTGCGGCTCCGGCGAATCTTGTCCAGCTGCCTCACTCCCACGCCTCCTTACCGATGATGGCCACAGCTCAGACGCCATTAGGGGTATGCATTTGCGCCAGCATTATGTGTTGCAAAAGAATAAAACCTCCCACGACCAGGCCAGCATCCGGCCTATGCTCACATACCTACAGGAGGGTTTACTGAAGTCGACAATGGGTGTTCTGTGTTGGCTGAGCTAGACCCATTGTATTATCGATGGAGCGTATTTGCCGTTCTAAATAGAGTTGTGAGATTCACCTTACATGGGAAGAACATTCCGCACGGCCAATTAATCATAAGCTGCAGGCCTTTTTCTAATATTTCCGCATCATTTCTGAACTGCGATTTATCGTTCACATATATGAACATCCTGTAAAGAGCACAATTAATGGAATAAGGCATTTTCGATATGTGGAATGCCGATAGCAGAAATCAATTTTTATATCATTGATACACAAACTGGTAGTCAAAGACGGAAAATTATGTCATTATTTGAAAATTCGACAGGGTATTTTCCATAGTCATCGTTTCTTTGATAAAGCCATTATGGATGTATTTATATTTACTAGCCTTTACTGAGATATAGCGATAACAGGTATTGATTTTCCCCCTTGTCTTTCTTAAGAAACAACGCATATGAGATCACAAACAATGAGAAATTGGTTAAAAGGACTATAAAGAAATCCTAATCATGACACAGACCTACAAGAAATATACAGGTTTATAATATACAATGCTTAAAACTATCTTCATTGGCAACTCCTCTTTATATGATTTCTAGAACCATTCAGAAATTGCATTCAACAACAACATCTGCATGTCAAACCAATCCATGAGCGTAGTTACTTCCTCCAGGAGCAGGAGCATGGTTACTTCCTCCAGGAGCAGGAGCACGGTTACTTCCTCCAGGAGTAGGAGCATGGTTATCTCCTCCAGGGCCAGGAGCATGGTAACTTCCTCCATGAACATGAGCATGATTATTTCCTCCAGGAGCAGGAGCATGGTTACTTCCTCCAGGAGCAGGAGCATGGTTATCTCCTTCAGGAGCAGTAGCACGGTTACTTCCTTCAGGATCAGGAGCATGGTTACTCCCTCCAGGATCAGGAGCATGGTTACTTCCTCCAGGAGCAGGAGCATGGGTACTTCCTCCAGGAGCAGGAGCATGGTTATCTCCTCCAGGACCAAAAGCATGGTTACTTCCTCCAGGAGCAGGAGCAAGGTTATCTACTCCAGGAGCAGGAGCACGGTTACTTCCTCCAGGAGTAGGAGCATGGTTACTTCCTCCAGGAACCGGAGCATGAGGACTTCCTTCAGGAGCATGAGCATGGTTTCTTCCTCCAGGAGCAGGAGCATGGTTATCTCCTCCAGGAGCCGGAGCTTGGTTATCTCCTCCAGGAGCAGGAGCACGGATACTTCCTCCAGGAGCAGGGGCATGGTTATCTCCTCAAGGAGCAAGAGCATGGTTACTTCCTCCAGGAACAGGAGCAGGGTTACTTCCTTCAGGAGCAGGAGCGCGGTTACTTCCTCCAGGAGCAGGAGCACGGTTACTTCCTCCATGAGCAGGAGCACGGATACTTCGTCCAGGAGCAGGGGCATGGTTATCTCTTCCAGGAACAGGAGCATGGTTATCTCCTCCAGGAGCAGGAATGTGGTAACTTCCTCCAGGAGCAGGAGCAAGGTTATCTCCTCCAGGATCAGGAGCGTGGTTACATCCTCCAGGAGCAGGAGCATTGTTACTTCTTCCAGGAGCAATGGCACGCTTACTTCCTCCAGAAGCAGGAGCGTGGTTACTTCCTCCAGGAGCAGGAGCACGGTTACTCCCTCCAGGAGCAGGAGCACGGTTACTAACTCCATGAGCAGGAGCAAAGTATTTTTTCCGGAAGCAGAAGCACGGTTACTTCCTCCATGAGCAGGAGCACGGATACTTCTTTCAGGAGCAGGAGCGTGGTTATTTCCTTTAGGAGCAGGAACATTGTTACTTCCTTCACTGTTGCCAGTAACAGGAGCTAATATGACGCTGAATCAGCCCTCGAAAAAACCTAGCGTTGATTGTGCGCTGCTAATCGGAGACGACTGATTTGGTGCGTGAGTCAGTGAGCGGAATGCTTATTCATGTTAACGGGTTATACTGTATATTTACATAAGAGTACTAGCATTCCAATGCTTAGGGGGATATTGCATCTGCGTTGCTTTCATATTGCATTTCAATGCTATGTCCTCTGAATGTTTTTTGGGGGGTATTGATAAACATACATTTATATGATGTTTTCATTGATAATAATTTATATGTATTATTATATATCAGAAAGCCTCACTTTCCGGACACCTTCATGATGATTTTTCAACCTCGATATCATTTTCTACGATGCTCGTTGTTGATCAATTTTACACGTAGCATAAATTCAATTAGTTTATTGTTATTTTTATCCGATTGTATTAATCAGTACCCTTGCGCTAAGCTTTACTTACTCCTGCAGTAACCCATTCACTCGTATTTCTTTGTGAGCTAACTGATGAAGGGAAATAGATACAATATTTACAGGATGACTGGAACATTCCTAAAGAAGAATCACTTAGAAGTATAATTGACTGAATCGATGCTTGATTGGTGGGTTCGTAGCGGTGGGGGGTTGGAATATTTTTTGTATGTTATGTTTATATATCACTATATATTTTTTTAAAGGATTAGTGTGGTAGGCATGTCTTACAACTCAATTTGCAGCCTTAGTGTGCGAACGGCCCTGTTTGTACCAGCCTGAAGTTAGGATTGCAGGCAAGGTTCTGTGTTTCCCATCTACTTATTTCATATGTAGATAATATCGATAGAAATATTAAGGATTATTTGTCAGGTTGCTTGCGGGTTAGTGTATATTTATTTCTTAGGATGCTGTATCTTCGTTACGAGAATCTATCTACCCCATATTGCACTACCCAGTTTTGAAATAGTTATATCAGTGTTCCATTAACGCGGTGTTACAATAGCAAAAATACCTGAACGATATGGATTTACTGTAAGTTAAAATATTATATTATGTATACTTAAAAATGATCGATTATTTTATATTGAATTTGTGTTGTTTTTCGAATTTCGATCAGGTAACTCATACAGTTTTAGGCATTTTAGGGTATTTTAGGCTTACAGCATCCATGTAGCTAGCTATTTCAGGCAGAATTGTTACGTTATCGCATTATTTGGGTATTTATATACGTACGTACGAAATTCTGTTACGATTAAGCCGTGGTTACTTAAGTTAAAGAGTTGTTAATTTAACCCTGTTTTATACAAAAGTTGAGGCTAATTTAATTAGATTTTGTATGTACTATACCGTATTTCCTCTAGGTTTCAGTTGTGTCGCTCGTATGTCTTGGTATCGTATACACATTAGTTGTTGTTTGGTTACATGCTAGTTCGTTCTCGTTCATCGTGGTTTTAATGTATGTTTTGCATATGCTGGAGAATTATTCTTCTTGCTTTGTTATAACTCGTGAGTTTTGGTATAGGTCTTTCAGTTTTGTATGTTCTCTGTTGAATTCCCATCTTCAATGCAATCTGTTGGTTATTTATCCAATATCGGTATATATTACGTTTGTATCTACAATTTAGAACATTATTCAGGTCTAATTAGTTATGTGTTGTTTAGTTTTAGGATTTTACATATTTTCTTTCATCCTGATACAATATTTGACGTGGTTATTATAGATATAGAACAGACGATTTGTTACAACTTGGTCGTTCTATTAGGTTATTGTATGTTTATTGTAACTTCATTCTCCAATATTTAGGAGGAGTTAGAGAGTCCCCTAGGCCAAAGCTCGTTATGTTTATGTTTGTTTGTGTAAATTTACCGATTTAATAGGATGGATACCATAATCTATTACACTTTTTATGTGAATTATAGCTGAGTAGAGCATCTTATTTAGCTATTTCATATATGTTGTTGCTGTAGGTTTAGTTCCCACGTTAATCATAGGAATGTATGTTTAAGAGGTGTTAGTCTACTGTATCTTTGTGGAATTTTCGTAATTGATCCCTAGCAAATGTGTAGTTTAACGTTTTAGAAGACGATTTACTGGATGGATGGGTCCTGGTGTAGAGATGGTTTACACTCCGTGCTTGTCATTTTGGAGGTCATCCATGTTCAACGTGAATTATGTATGGCCTTATCGATGTCAATCTTAAGTTCTATGGGTTTGTTAGTGAGGTAATGCGACAAGCTGCTCATTGTTGTAGTGGTACACTTAGATTGTTAGTGATCAGAAGCCTTGCTTTTTATGGTCGCACTCTTTGAGACTCATTCTTGACAACTGTAGCTGTGTCTAGATTCTTGGTTATGTCCAGAATGTGACTTTGCTTGATGTTGTTCAGAGATGATGGACTAAACAGAGGCATGGTGCGTCTATGGCATCGTATCATGACTGGGTGTACCTCTAAATTTGTTATATATCAGTGGTAGATTGCTGTGAAGTGATCTAGTAAAGCATTGTAGAGTTCATTTTTACGACACAGGGGCTTTGATTTTGTCCTGCTAGAGGCATAGCATCAGTTAGGTTTAGGAATTTTGTTATAGATTTGAACAGGTATCGTAGTAAAAATACCATTTTTCTCATGAACTCTGTGTTAAATGTCAGATATTTTTAATATGGCTGTTATGTTAGTATATATTTTTATTCATGAACCAGATCACGTAGGATATTGGAGTAGGGTTCATCATCTGGTTGCGGTAGGATACACCGTATATAATAGTTAATCGTTGTCGCTTAGGGTAGAGTAGAGAATCTTATTTAGCTAATTTTATAGATGTTGGTGTAAATTTTGATATGATATCATAGGAATATATCTGTATTCGATGTAAATTTTTCTAATTTCATGGAATGTTGGGTATAAAATACGCTTAATTGGATGTAATGCTTCAAAAATATGGTGTGTTTCCCCTCGGAGAGGTCCTAGAGCATTTACGGTTTGGCTACCCTCCACCTATGAGACATATATCTACGATAGCTTAGGTACCTGTGTACATCTTCAATTAGCTTAATATCTATCACATTTTTATTGTAAGGCAAGATGCGTTTTAGTACATTTTCAATGCTAATCATTCGAGTTAAATTTAGGATATTGCAAACAAAGATTTATTAGATATATTAATTTATTGGTAATAGATTTTGACACATTTATATATACATC
>SDVV010010992.1:0-16025 GCA_016164225.1 Gammarus roeselii
AAATGGAACCACCAGCAAGAAAAGTGCTCTCAGTCACCCACTGTGTCAAACCAACAGAGAGGAAACAGTCCAAAAAAGACATATCTACCGGGCGTACGTAAACATCAAGAACATTCTCAAAAGGCCAAGCCAAGGAAGGCAGGTTGAAGTCGCCCAAAACCACCACCTCACGGTCAGCACAAAAGGTCAAGATCAGTTGGATGAGCCGAGAATTGCGAGCCTCATCATAAGATGGGGGACGGTAGACAGCCAACACCCAGACATCAACATCCAGTAAGTGAATGGCAGCAACATTAGGGGTGGTGTTATCACCACCCAAGCATCTTCCACGAACATGCGTATCTGTTTTTGTTAGAGGTTAACCACTTATTGTATGCCTGATATAGTGCCACTCAGCTGATTTGTATTTACCGCTGCTAGTGGCCTCATCATTATTAATGCTATTGCTACCTGCCAGCTTCAGCACGGTCGAGGACCTTGCACCCACCTCTCTGCTCCATTTATTGACCAAGTGTGGCACTATGTAGGACAAAGGTGAGCACAGTACCTCTATTTATTAGCTAAGAGTTTGGTAGCCTGTTATTATCATGTCTGGGTGTATTGTTACTTGTTCCTAGAGGACTAAGTACAGTCATGACACTACACAGCCTTGTCTGAACCAAACTTATATTGGTAGCTATGATACAACTTTGTTCAGGAGGCCTAACTAGGTGTGATAGCTGAACATTGTTTTGATCCCATTGGGAAGCAGGTTATAGTGTTGCAGGTAGTGTCTTTACTGGAAGATTCTGGCATTTTGTCAAGCATTCAATTTGGATTCAGGGTGGGAAGGAGCATGAAGGATCAACTGTTGCTTACTTATGGTGCGGTTGCTGATCTGGTAGATGATGGAATGGTGCTGGATGTGGCTTTTCTGGATTTCTCCAAAACATTTGATGTTGTGGATTGTATTTGTAGTTTTCTGATTGGGAGGCAAATGTGTGTTTCTGTGGGAAGACGTTGTCAGTGACTTTCAGGAGGTGACAAGTTGAGTGCCCCAGGGTTCTGTGCTGGGCACACTCTTGTTTCTGCTGTATGTTAATCATGTTGCAGCGAGAGTGGCTTGTAAGTGGAAGGCTTTTGCTGGTGACTTCAAACTTTATTCGAGCTTCCCACACAAAGTATAAGCAGTTTGCCTGGGTGTGTCTTCTTTGCAGAGAGATCTGAATTTAGTGCAGTCTATTTCCTTGTCATGGAATCTTTCTCTGAACATTGACAAATGTGTTTTAATGCCTATTTACAGGGGTCATCTTGCACCGGAGCAGTTTGATGACGGAATAGCTTATAATTTGAATGGTGTGGCACTTGAGCTTGTTGATTCCTGCAGAGACTTGGGAATGCTTGTTGACTCAAGGTTGCAATTCCACCTCCATGTCTCTTACCTTTGCAGTCCCCTCCAGCAGGACCACAGCAAGTGAGGAGCAGCATAGCCGGGGGAGGCCAGCACAGCCATGCGCGCCAGCATACTATTGAGAACAGCAATGTTACCACAGGTATAGGAACTGGAATTAATGCACACTATTGGCTATCACATGAACCATCCACATGAATGACAAAAAAAACTCTAGAACAGCACACTGTACAACAAAGAAGCACATGAAGAAGCAACACATCAGGACAGACACAAACACACACCACAACCCACCACTCCAGCATCATAGCAAAAAGCAGACAAATCCAAAGCCAGGATACAAACTCAAACAGAACATCACCCAAAAACTCCGCAAGCAACCTCTTGAATGCAGCCAGGGAATCTGACTCCACCACAAAACTCGGGAGGCTGTTCCACAACTGAACACATCCTGCTCCAAAGAATCTCCTCTTGATGTTCGTATTACAAGCCGGCATCAAAAGCTTATAGGGATGGCCCCGAGTTCTTGCATCAGGAGCTCTCCAAAAAATACCCCCAAGGTCGGCGCGACCATCCAACCTGAAGATGATCCTCCAGTATATATGTAATAAGGTCCGCCCTGAGGAACCTTCCTACTATAGAAAATAAGCCAAGTCGCTTCAGTCTGGAAAAGTAATCCAACTCAGCAAGACCATCCACACTTCTTGTCGATCTCCTCTGCACAGACTCAAGCAATCTCAAATCCCCAAGAAAACCCACATTCCACACTGACAAACAATAATCCATGAGAGGCCTGATGTGCATCACAAAGAGGGACACCATGAAGTGAGGACTACGGCAAACGGTGGATCTCAGCAGGCTGCTAGCCAATCAGGAAGCCTTACCCACCACCTCTCTGACATGATGGAGGAATTTCCGTTTTACATCAACCACCACACCAAGGTCCCTGTGGGATTGAACAAACTTCAATGGAATCCCACTCAAGGAGTACAGAGCCAGCGGATTCTGATCAGTCCACTTGGCAAACCCACGAGCAAATCTCAACACCACACTTCTCCGAGTTCAGCCTCAAGTTCCAAGATGAGGCAACCGCGCCAACTGTATCCAAATCCGACTGCAGACTTGACACACCAGCAACCGCAGACTCCTTCACCCTCTTGTACCAAAGGTACAGCTTGTAGTGGTCAGAAAATGCCTTAAAAGAACATAGCACTCCATTTGTGATGTGATTAATATAGATCAGAAATAGCACAGGGCCTAGCACAGAACCCTGTGGCACACCACTAACCACCTCTCTCGACTCACTACAACACCCACCAACAGCAACCCTCAAAGAACGACCAGCCAAAAACAAACAAATCCAGCCAAGCAAAACTGGCCCAACTCCCACCTCCCTCAGCTTGTGAATCAGCACATCATGAGAAACCACATCAAATGCTTATGAAAACTCAAGCAGCACAACATCCACAACAAAGCCATCATCTACCCAGTCTGAAACATCTGAATAAGCCAAGAGAAGCTGATCCCCAGTAGACCGAAATTTCCGGAATCCAAACTGGTGAGGGGAGAAAATCTCATTATTCTCAAGAAACTCAACCAGACCGGAAACAATCTTTTCCAAACTCTTGCAGCATACAGAGGTCAGACTGACCTCTGTGGTGGCGTGAAGAAAGTTGTTAGAAAGGCTTCCACTCTGGCAACCAGTCTGCTCTGTTCTACTGTCAATAGGAGTCCTGTTTTCATGGTGTCCATGTTTATAACTCATATAAGGCCTATCTTGGACTACTGCTCTTCTGTATGGAATGTGGGATATTTGGGTGGTCTGAAACTTTTGGAGTCAGTGCAGAGGTGGTGGACCAGGGGAATAAAGGGTCTGGGTGGGGCCAGATTGCACAATTGGAAGCGGGGTTGAGAATATCACGTGCCTTTTCCTCACTGAATATCAAGAACTGAACCAGCCGTGTGCCTCAAAAGCTGATATTGGCATACTTAAACCTTTGCCTGCGCTCGCAGACCAGTTTGCACAATTTGGCAGGCAGCGCACGCAAACATTGATAAGAAATATGTGATGTGCATGTGAAATCTTGAGATGAAGCGCACGTGAAGACACCTTTCATAATATTGCACGCCGAGACAGTACATCGCACATAAACAATTCTTCAAAAATATTTGTTGTGCTAAAATTTCACGCACGCATTTTCCTCCATAGCATATTAATTCAAGCTGACACCGAGATTGCTAACCACTGCGCATCACCATCATTGAAGAACTACAAATCTCTGTGACCGAACAGTCCGGATTGTCATCAGTTACTGAGAGAAACAAACTAAAACCAATATCGCATTTTTTTGGCGGGAGAATAAAAAATTGAAGATTCACAATACAATGGGCATTATCAGTCAAGTCAAAGGGCATCAGCGTTTGGTATGAATGCAACAATAGCTGAACTGTAATATTGAATTATGCCCTGCATGGTTTGAACAACAATTTAACATTACTGCATTTTGACAATAGATAAAAAACGAACACCGATGTCACACACGTTATGTAAACAAGTTTGCTGCAACATACATGGAAGAGACAGATGAGTGGAAGTGCAAATTAAGCATTGTTAGTAATGGCAATTTTTATTAAGAACAAACAGGTATTGTTCATTATAATTTATAACTACCAGAAGAAAGAGTATCATTTAAATGTTACATTCTGTTTTGTATGATGCCTGGTTGGTGAAAGACGCTTACATCTATGTACGGTCATGTCAAGCTCTACACACATGTAATTCTGCAGTCTGTTTCTTGGTGCTCGCAGCCTCGCAGATCTAGTTCTCTGTTTTGTATATATTTGTCAGTGTCTCTGACAGTGGCGCACCTAACTCGGCAAACATACTGCTGCAAGCGCATGCAAAGGTCTAGATATGCCGATCTCAGCTTCTGAGGCGCACAGCTGGTGCAGTTCTTAATATTCAACGATGAAAACGCACGTAATGTTCTCAACCCTGTGCCCAATTGTGCAATCTGGATACCGTGTTGTACTTTAGATTGCTGGCACGCTAAGGTGTACTGCTTTTCATGCCGCATGCCCTCTTGGCGGGGCTGTAAAGGTGAGATATGGTGTTGCCGTTCATTTGACTTTGATTGAGCTACATTGCAAAATGGGACTAAGGATAGCATAATGGAATGTAACTTGATATTGAACTGAATCCAATATGTTGAGTCATTTGAGATCTTGACAATGAACCGAGGATAGCAAAATTAAACCTTATGAGCTTGAAAACAAACCATTTCGGCATGAGGAACCAACGTAAGGCTTTGAAAATTGTACCGAGATATCAATCCAAACCATGAACTTTACCCCCTGGATAATGTGTCCTTCTGGTTGCATTCAAGAGAGCAGGGTAGCAGGCAGGCTAAGACTGGCCCTTCTGAAATGTGATTATTGGTACTCCCTAATTGTGGAACAGCGCAAAGCTCCAGAACAACCTACCTAACCCATTGGAATATAACTTAGGGGCATGTGCTGCTTGCCTTTGACTTTGGGATACATATTCTGATCTGTGGAGCAGTCATATTTGTTGAGAATTGTTGGCATAGCTTCCCCTAGGGTAATCAACACACTATCAAGTTGAGTAGGGGAGGGGAGGCTTAGTTTGAAGTTACTTTTCTATGTTTAAGGTTTAATTGGCATAGTATAAACAACAAAAGATAGCGTTTTCCACCTTTCACAAATAATGGAGCACCGTAATTATTGAAAACATAAATGAATGTGGTTCTTTACTGCCCTTATGTTGGATGAGACAGACAGAAGATGAGGATGCAGAGGGATGCTTGAGCCTTGAGGTAAAGCTGTGGTCAGTTCAAATTCTCATATTGCCAGTTGAGGATGAAGCAAAGAATTTGGAAAAATGGTTGGTAGCAGAATGCTTTGTGAACTATACTTATGAGGTTGGAATCAAAATGAATTAGAGAAATTAGAAGGCAAGGGATGGTCAGGAGGGCTGATAATAGCCATTATCAGACAGCTGGGAGGATGCAGCCTCACTTGTAATGAGGCAAAGAAGGTGCAGCCTAATCTATTAAGGTCAGTGCCTAAATAGATCTAGGGAATTATTTAGGCACTAAATAGTTCGCCACGGGCGAGCGAGCAGGATTGCAGTAATCACCAACTAGCAACAAATCTCTTAATAGTTCTGCTCACTGAACTTGCACCGAGTCAGCAGCCCGAGACTGACTTGGAGACGAGACCAACATTGACGCAATGCTTTGTTTACGTGACGTGTTCTGTACTTCGGATATACATATTTCATCTTATAATGAAATGTACTAAAAAATTCGAAGATTTTAAATTTATTCAGGTATAGTTTCATTCACAATAACGTCAAACTGAGGTCCACAGCAGTTCGTAACTTTCATTTTGGTGCGTAATCAAGTTATTGCAGAATATGTGCTCCCCCACACGAATCCAGACAAAATAATATTTACATGTTCTGTGATAGTGTAATAGGTAATGATGCACCAATATTATCAATCGCCTGAAATAAGCTCAGAAATGGAGAATAAGTAGAAAAAAAAACATAATTTTTCACAATTTCTATTGTCGCCCAATCCATATTTTGTCCACGTTCATTTCAAGTCAAGTCTTTAGTAATTGGTTTTATGCAAATAATTTTTGGTCCGCACTCCAAACATTTCCTGAGCTATTATTTTAGTAAAATAATAATTAATGTATATTTTAGGTTGAGTAAATTATAATTATCGGTGATGTCGTTATGTTGCCTTCTTTTACGTCAACTTTGATCTTCATTTCGCAGTCTAATTATTTCGACCATTGATATGAACTATTGATTGATTGCATTTTCTTGTGTCATAACATCGATTATGAGTATAGTCGCCCAGATTATAGAAATGATCTTGCGGGATAACGTTCTGCAAACACTTGCATTTTCCTAGTTGCATTTTATCAACATTGAAAAAAGTGTATATATGTTCTTATAGAATATTATTTTTGTTGTGTTCTGCGTAGGTTGCGGTTAGAAACCCTCAGCCTTCTCTGGTAATTCCGTTTTTATAAGTCCCTGGACTGGACTAAAGTTTCACATCAGTGCAAACATTACCAGATGTTATCAATTAATTTTGTATTAATACCAAATTTAGGTGACGACAGAGAGCCCTGTGATCGCCAAACAATCCCTACAATCATTTTTCCACATCATGGTAGCATGAGGAGACACGGTCATGCTATGCGCACCCAAATCGTGAATTCTGCTTCTTGCAGCCTCTCAATCAGCCTCCCCGCTTGGTGCGGATGATTCATCCACAACTGTGCCCTTGATTGGGTGCCTGGTAGCCACCTCACTCAACATACGTGGCTGTGCAGACTGACCACGTTGAGCCACCTACTCGTTTATAAAAATGTTAAACCCTCCACGGAACTTTCCTTCAACGTTAAGCAATTGAGGGAAAATAACCGCTCCTGTCTGCCATTTGGCGAATGGTAGACATATGGCCTGTACGGTCATGGCAGGGCAATCATTTTTATCTGTACCTATTCGTATTAAACAAACTAGAAGCCATGATGTTCGTTCATAGGTATTTGATGATTGATGCCCGTGGCTAAATTCAATCGTTATTCATCCGTATATTTTTCATGTAGACGTCAAACCTTCCATACCTATGAGTGACTGTATCCATGGATCTGTCATATCGATCTTACCGCGTTCTAACTCACGCATTTATGTATGTAGTTTACATGGAACTTTCAGCCAGTTGATATAATGGACAATCATACCTTGTTCTTTCGGTATTTCTATACTGCATTATCAAACTCATTTGTGAATGCTAGAAATGTGTTTCATTTGTTTAGTTATTTTATTATTTTTGATATACTGTATATCCTACGTCTGAAACGGTCCTTTTGCCAATTACCGCTGCTGCCGGCTACAGCAACAGGCCGATATAACGTACGAGGCGCATACCGTTGGAGGCCGATGAACCTAGCAATCAGTCAGTGAGTCAGTCATGCACGGTCCAGGAACAGCCAACGCTCCAGCTCCTCTCGTGGCAGTCCTACCACGGGAGGCTGCACTTATCACTAAAGCCGTCACCGCGTTAGGCGGTGTTCATACCTAAACACCGTCGCAGGGTTGCATGAAGATCGAATGTTACGAAATGAGATATGTGCATAATACGTAATAATAAGTTAAGAGATTTTAGTTGAGTATGTGTATAGACAGACATACAGTCGTTCCCCCTAATTAGGAGGGTGGCAAAATTAGGCTGACACAGATAGGGAAGGCACCCAATCTCCCCTCCTCAAGACCGCCATGTCCATGTCGAGGCTCGAACTTGCGACATGCAGCTCCAGAGGCTGGCACTGCAGTCGGTTACGCTAACCACTCGGCCGCGGCGGCCTCAAAACGAGTGGAACCAAAAAGTCAAGTATATCATAGGTTGAATTATTTCCACACGTTCGTGATTCTGGAGAATATACCAGGGGATTCTGAAAGGTATGCGGGCTAAGATATATACATATCCACAGTTCAAAGACACTTAAATTAGCTATGCATCCGCTCTTAAGTTTTCTGGCAAGAACTTTGGTTCTCTAACAGTTTGGCTGAAAAAAGATACGTACAAACGAGTCTGAGGTTGTACGCAATCGAAAGAAGTACAAGTGTCAGATAGACATGTATGGGCCCTACACCCACGAAGGAATGAGAGGTACATTCAAAGGTCAGCGATATTTACACGGATCAAAGAGACAAATGGGACGCAGACACGCATTTCATAAGAAAAATAGATTGAACAGTAGCATGTGGAGTTATATATCGGGATCGCGCTTGATGTAAGGAGTAATTTATAGGGTTCATGGATAACTTGACCGCCATGGTAAAAATCTTTACTGTACACATCACACATCAGAGAAATAAATAATTTATTATGTGTAGTAGTTTGACATTTGTTGATACATCCCTTCTGTTAGTCTGCCTGTTCGTGTCACCATAAACTACTCCGATAACGATAGACAGACTGAGATGAAAGCTTCTGTAAGTGTGTTGGAAATTTCCTCGGTCAGAAGATCATACCGAGTATCTTTTTAGTCTGAGGATTCATCGCTGCCAAGTCATTTGATATTTTCCGTTTGAATTCGTAGTTTGGCTTTGGACAATAGTACAAATGATTTATTTAGCAGAAGTATTCGAATTTGGAGCAATTTCAGTTACTCACAAAGGCACTCAGAAGCTTTCTTTAACAATGCTGACGATACATGCTCAATACTTTCATTTTTTCTCAATTTTAAACTCTATGGGAAATATATTTGTTAAGGCCCAACCTGGCACCGGCAGCTCATCAAGAATCGGAGAACAAATTTTCACAAGAAAAAATAGCCGTATCAAGAATACGGCAGCTGGACGCATTAGACATGGTTCTTGACTGCTACTGGAATAGTTGAAATTTTATCACAAAGACAATAAGCTACACCAATGTCATAGGGCGTGGGACGATTCATCAGACTCGAAGGGCCTCCAGGGTTATGGACTCCCGAGTAGTTTAATGCACGGCAGAGTTTTTCAAGCATGGAAACATAAATTAGGTTAAATTGAACTTATTTGTACATTATAATGCAATAAGGTCGTCACGATTAACCTCGTCTGATTGCTTATTTATTTGTGTGGTATGTTTGGATTTTCCACTTAATTTCGTATGAAATATAGCTACATGTTATGGCCAAGCCAGGCTTAAAGAACTCATCGAGATCAAAAATACATTTTCACTAGCACAAAAATAAAAGTGTCAAGAATATTCCACTTAGGAGCACATGAACTGTTTGTTAACAGTTGCAGAAACGGTTGATTCTTCATTGCAGATAATAGAATACCCCAAGATGTCCAGACATATGGTAAAGGTTCACGAGACACGAAGCGCCCTCTGTGTGATGAGCTGAACAGTACCCTCCCAATTGTTTAAAAACAGATGCCGATTTAATACACGACCGGATCTCTTCATCTGTGGAAATGCAATTGATAGCTCGCTGAACTTCATAGTGTACTGAATTGTTGCATATGTATTTCTATTTTTGAGAAGATTGAATGACGTCACATCGAAAGTGTTATGGAGAAATACTGAGTACTAAACTTCTTTCAATAGGACCTGTTGAGGGCTACCTAAAACAGGAACCCAAAATTGATTTTATGAACATTAAAATAAAAGGGAAACTGGCTCTGTTGTAATCTTTACTGCAATGATAAGGACAAGATTAATTCATTATAGGTTTGTTTGCTATGTCACAGTGCCTAGTGAAACGTAGACTCGATTTTATTGAATATTAAATATTTTTGTCGTCGAAAATTGGGAACATTTTAGGCAAGAACAGGGATTTCATAGCACCATTTTGTAATGAGAACAACTTTTTGAGATGTGATGATAAAAGAAAAACGATTCGGTCCGCTATTTTCTAATGAGAAACTGTAAGTGAAAAGAGTAGAAAAAAGTTTCAACGTAATAGTTTTTTTTCGGAAAAAGATTTTAGATCCGATGTTTTACTGAAGTGAAAGGAAAATTACATAAATGCAATTCATGGGATAATTTGTTAATTTGGCTTATATTATTTGTTACATTACCAAATTAATATCACTCGTAATCTAAACGCCTTGTTTTGTGTCATGTGTTACTTGAAGCAACGCTTTGATACAAAGCACCGTAACATTTCTGTGAACGCTCTGCTTTCTATACATCGAATCCCACGTAATGTTATTTGTTGCCCGCATGCCTTGCGTTGAGTGGCAAAACGAACGTGTTCAGATTTAGAACTTTCTCAGTTCAACAAAGATACCACTTCCAGTTAATGAAAGGTTTATGACACAGTGGAGAGTAAAATGTACCTACCTGCCGCTGGAACGTCATGATTGAACATGATGATTGAACGACATGATTGCATGCCGTGATTGAAGCACCTCTGACATTGATTGATGACATCACAGTGCTTGTCACATCCTATTGCATTCATGCATTGTAATGCATGAGAGTTTTGCATTCATGCATTGTAATGCATGAGAGTTATTAGCTCTCAAGTATCTCCAGATAAGATACAAGTTGAACCTTCAAATCTATCTTCTAATAAGTTTCAGCATACTATGAAAAAGTGCATATCTAAAAATGTGAAACAATATCCTTTTCCTAGATACTTTTTACGATAAAAGATGAGATGCTTATCTACTATTTAATCAGTAATGTCTAATTGATCATGAAAGCTCCTGAAGTGACTGCCGAGTTTTCATTGTGTATATCATATTAGTCATATTAGTCACAGTTAGAAGCCTCGTGATGGAGTCACAACAAGGTAATAGAGGAACAATTCGCATCGACTCTCTCAATTGTCTCGGATTGGCCGGTAATTGTGAAGGGCGTGTGGCTGATGTATGCAAACAAGCTGATTTGGAAGCCCTGCAGGAGACGTGGCTGCATCCATGACAGATTAACTCACCTCCCTCGTTGGGAGAAGATATTTGCTCATTTTCAATTTTTTCGATTAATGAGTCCAATGAAATAAGGGTGGGTAGGCTATTTGGAGGACAGACATTCATTTGGCAACGATATTTGAGCCTAATTATCATGATAAGACAGTACGATTGAGATATAATCTTGGGCTTGGGTGTTACAATTGGTGGGACCTCTGTTCTGTTCTTAAATGTATACTTCCCGGTAAACTTGAATGACAACATCAAAGAGTTCTTAAATTGTATGGGTGTTCCTGGTAGCATCTTGGAGAGTCGAGAAGAACAGCAAATATGTGTTTTGGGAGACTTTAATGCCTCGCCACACAGGCCTAGATTTGTTGAGATTGAAGATTTTTTTTCTTAATATAATTTGGCGTTTCGGGACACTCGGCTTCTCCCGCCTGATGCAAATCACGACCCTCTATCCACATCCCGGATTGATCATATTGCTTTGTCTTTGGTGTTGTTAGATGCAACAGTTTCATGTTACACGTTGCCTGATGTAGCCTGCACGGATCACTGTGTCCTAGGGTTACTCTAAATGCTGAAGGAATGCAGACCCCTCTGCAAGTTGATCCTCGCGAGGTTAAAGCGATTGACTGGAACTTTGACAACAAAGTGACCACGGGTCGATTCTATGTAGAACTTGATACCCTTCAATCACACATTCCTGATAGGCTGCTCGGAATGAATGAAGTAACCGACAATGAACGACTGAATGACCTGTATGGTTGCATGAGACAGTGTATCTTATTTGCTGGTCTACGAGTCTTTGGAATGAGGAAATCCAGTAATTACAATGTCCCTGGGTGGATTTTACTGGCGAAGGAACTAAATTATGCTTTAAGGGACGCTGTGTTTCAGTGGAATGTTGCAGGAAAGCCTCGAGGGGGTCAACTTGCAGTGGCAATGAGAAATGCCAAATCCCGTTTTCGTAGGGAACTTACATTTCTAAGAGAAAATGAACAACAATTACGAGCGCAGGTACTTCTCTCAAAGTTGCGTGCAGGTAAATGCAAGGATTTTTGGAAAGAAATTCGAGCACATAACCCCAAAAAAGAATCACTTCCACTCACTGTTGCAGGAGTTACGGGCATGGATAACATTGCGAGAGTCTAGGGGGAGTACTTTCGCGAACTTGCAAACTACGTTGCCATGGATGAAAATAGAGAGAGGGTTCAAGGAGCCATTAACAATATTCCGGTTGTTGACGAAACAATCAGTGTTGCCGAGGTCACGGCCATTGTAAGAGGATTAAAAATTAACAAGGCTGTCGGCAATGATGATATTCCTGGGAGAAGTGTACAGGCATGCCTCTCACATATTGATTACGGTGTTGGCTCTCTCTCTCTGGCTGCAAACGAGCTGTAGAGGTTTCCAATTGACCCTACATTATCCTGATAACACTAAACACACTATACGTGCATCACAAGCACCTATTGAGGATCCGTGTTAGAGCCAGTTCTCTTTATAATATTCATTAACGATCTCGATAGCAACGTACTCTCAAACATTAGCAAGATCACAGACGATACTAAGATCGGAGGAAAAGTGTAAACTGAACTAGAGTGACAGCAAACTAACTAGTCTTAAACAAAATTGTTGATTGGTCAGAACAGTGACAAATGAAATTTAATGTGGACAAATGCAAAGTTATGCTCATAGGTCATCATAACCTCAAACACGAATGTTCAATGTCCGGAAAGAAACTCATTCCCGTCACCGAAGAGAGAGATTTGGTGCTGGTGCTGCCTAGAAAGTCAACAAAATGCTAGATATGATATCCCTCACTATCTCGTACAAAACCCAGCATAGTATGCTCAAGTTATTTAATGCATTTGTTCGACCGCATCTCGAGTTTGCCGATCAAGTCTGGTCTCCATTCCTTAGAAAAGTCGTTTTTAAACTTGAGAAGATTCAACGTAGAGCTACCAAACTCATCCCCTCGCTGCGGAATAAATCGTACTAAGACAGGCTACGTTAACTCAATCTTTATTCGCTAGAGAAACGTTTAGTCGGAGGCGACATGATCGAAGTGTGGAAGATTATGAAGGGTAAGGAAAACGTCGACTGAGCGAGCCTTTTCACTCTAGATACAAACGGAGTGACTAGGAACAATGGATACAAAATCGTTGGGAAACGTTTCTCACTCGACATCACGCGCAATTTTTTCACGTATAGAGTTGTCGAAGAATAGAACAAACTTCCAGTGAAGGTTGTAAACAGCAATACAATCAAAACGTTTAAGTCGCGGCTCGATAAGTTCTACATAAATCGCCGATAAATAGCTAAGCCGTTCCCTTTCCTGTTGTTATAAATAAACAGAAATGGCACACGAAGCTCTCCTAGACGTTCTACTTCAGAACTAATCCTCTTGTTATCAAAAGGCAACCTAGTTTGGGCCAATAGTCCTCTTAGACGTTCTACTTAAGAACTAATCCTCTTGCTATCAAAAGGCAACCAAGTTTGTGCCAATATGCCTGTTGTTGTCTTCCTACACGTGTAAACACTTGTAAACTTCAAATTTATCGAATCCTAAACTACGATTTTTCCTTGTAACCATGCGAAGAATAAATATAAACGTATAGGGT
The DNA here is from genome assembly GCA_016164225.1 of Gammarus roeselii. Lineage (NCBI taxonomy): Eukaryota > Metazoa > Arthropoda > Malacostraca > Amphipoda > Gammaridae > Gammarus > Gammarus roeselii. The sequence continues at coordinate 13,472 of SDVV010010992.1, forward strand.
ATTAGCACACAATGCAAACCAGCTGTTGAACACTATGAACAATAAGGAGCGATATGCATGCACGAATTAAGGAAACACTTTAGATAGACTGAAATTTATCTTTTAGCTATAACATTTTAGTAGTCTACAAACCAATATCCTGCGATTTCGAATAAATAAATATGAATTTATAGCGCAAGAATTTGCCATGAAGTTTGCGTCAGGCAACCAAAAAACATACCTGAAAACGATGTTGATGGATATCGAACTGATTATGTTAGACGTGATAGTGTTAGACATGATAGTGTTAGACATGATAATGTTAGACATGAGTGTTAGATATAATAACGTCAGATATGACAATGTTAGATATGATGATGTTTGACATGATGATGTTAGATATGATAATAATGACATGATAATGTAAGACATGATAATGTTAGACATTATAATGTTAGACAGGATAATGTCAGACATGATAATGTTAGACAAGATAATGTTAGACATAATAATGTTAGATATGATGATGTTTGACATATAATGTTTGACATGATGATGTTAGACATGTTATGTTAGACATGACAATGTTAGACATGATAATGTTAGACATGGTAATGTTAGACATGATAATGATAGACCTGATATTGTTAGACATGATAGTGTTAGACATGATAATGTTAGATATGATAACATTAGACATGATGATGTTAGAAATGATGATATAGAGATGATAATGCTGGACATGATACCGTTAGACATTATAATGTTAGACAGGATAATGTCAGACATGATAATGTTAGACAAGATAATGTCAGATATGATAATGTTTGACATGATAATGTTTGACATGATAATGTTAGACATGATAATGTTAGACATGATAATGTTAGACATGATAATGTTAGACATGATAATGTTAGACAGGATAAAGTTAGACAGGATAATGTTAGACATGATAATGATCGCCGCCAAATCAACACGACGGACCAATCTAAAGGTGGTGGCTGCAAACGCTGGCATGTTAATTCACTGCATGTCATACGATATGCACACTTCAGCGTAATAGAATTCTGTTATACGATGAGCTACGGTGCAAACCCGCCCTCAGTCAGAGGGAAGAATCTGTCGGCGGGATTTACCGCCTCATACCGGTTACATGTTTATTTCTAATAAATAATTTTTATATTGAATCATACACAAACGGTATGGGATTTTTTTGATGCATATAAAATATGCACAATAAATGTAAATACATTCTATGACAAGCTAATATCCTCTGATCAGATAAAGCAATCATATGAAGTTCATCACTCATAGAACTAAGTGGATAACATTTTTGACATGGCAATAAATATGGTATCAGTGCACGAGCAGGTCTATGTTGAGCAGGATGGAAGTGTACAGAGCACTGTTGTCAGTATCAGAGCACCAGCAGGTCCATGTTGAGCAGGATGGAAGTATACAGAGCACTGTTGTCAGTATCTGTGCACCAGCAGGTCCACGTTGAGCAGGATGGAAGTGTACAGAGCACTGTTGTCAGTACCAGTGCACCAGCAGGTCCATGTTGAGCAGGATGGAAGTGTACAGAGCACTGTTGTCAGTACCAGTGCACCAGCAGGTCCATGCTGAGCAGGATGGAAGTGTACAGAGCACTGTTGTCAGAGGATTGAGCAAGAAGGGCAAAGGGGGCAGACTCATTCCCACAGGTGTGTGCTACTTTACGAACAGGAAGCATCCTAGTTAGTCTAATGATCAAGCTAAGATCTGTCCGGCACTGCTTTATTCAGTGCTGTAATATGTTCTCCAGCAATCACTTATCGATCCAGTCGACGAATGCATCGAATCTGGCTAACGCTTCTAAGTAATCCAGCCAATATGCGCACTATAATCCAGCTACCCTCCTATAATCCAGTCGACGAATGCATCTAATCTTGCTAACGCTCCTCAGTAATCCAGCCAATATGCGCATTATAATCCAGCTACACCCCTATAATCCAGTTAATGACCTTCTAATCAAGCTGATGGTCTACTCAAATCCCACAAACGGCCTCCGCTAATCCAGCTGATGAACGCCTGTATTCCAGCTGACGGCCCATTTTAATCTAGCTAATGATCCCTTACAATCCATCTAACGGCCCCCTCTAATTCAGCTGATGATCCCTTACAATCCGTCTGACGGTCCCCTCTAATTCAGCTAATGATTTGTAAGGGTTTGCAAGCCAAGTCCTGCATTGCTCTCCCCCACGTTAAATTATGTATGTATAGATATACAGCCTTTAGTATTAAATCCCCTGCTTAATTATAAACTGTACAAATGTAACATTAAGGTATCATACATATTTAAGTCATTGTATTAACCTCCACTGAAATGTGCCACAGATGCAGTATTCCCTCTGATGGCGGGACTCCCTCAGTAGTGCAGTGCCAAAACTGTGTGGCGCCAACCAACGCCTGGGGTGCAGCCAATAAAACTGTGTGGCGCCAACCAACGCCTGGAGGCGCAGCCAATCAGCAGCTGGAAGCTGCACGTAAGAGCCTAAAAAAGTTGAGCCCAGGAACAAAGGAAAGTGATAAT
>SDVV010010993.1:0-16024 GCA_016164225.1 Gammarus roeselii
TCCTTCGACTTCTTATTGTCATACCTGACTCCTTCGACTTCTTATTGTCATCCATGACTACCTTCAGTTCTTATTATCATACCTGACTCCTTCGACTTCTTATTGTAATCCATGACTTCTTTGACTTCTTATTATCATACCCCTGACTCCTTCGAATTCATATTATCATACCTGACTTCTTTGACTTCTTATTGTCATACCTGACTCCTTCGACTTCTCGCTATTCATTTCTTCTTATTTTCGGATCTCGGGAAGGCAGGATGCAAACAGCACCTACCACATCCCCCCTTCCTGGCTACGCCTGTAAGCCAGTAATGGGTATGCAATCGATCATTTCTCGAATGGCGTCACACTAAGCTTCTTTGCTTTATGTGCCATATCTTCTGTATAATTCATGTCGTCTATCCACACCTTTGTCATCGTACAATAATATAGACTTCTCATTACAATACGTCAGCACATTTCGATGTCCCAACCCCATGTTCTCGGGACTCTAACCACGTAAATGCGTGATTTCCCACCCCATGTACTTGTTGTTTTCCACACCCATATATTTTGTTATTTATCCACCCCATGTATTCCTTATTTTTCAACCCCGCGTGTCACTGGTTTTCCCAAAGCTATGTAGTCGTGATTATTTTGTCAAAATATACATTTTATGTATGTGCACTGAGGATACGATTGTAAATAATATTTCGCTCCGTGTAATCTAAACCGGCGGCCCCTAGAAATGAACTGCGACGAATTCAAATTGAACTCTCGTTTTCGTTCAAATAGTTCAGTTGATAATGAAGTTTCATGTCTTACGTTTAAGAATTTCAGTATTTTTCCAAATTTGAAACCCATTGCCAGACGATGGAAGTAAATGATTTAATAATAAAAATGATAATACGAAGCTTCTTTACTTTATGTGCCATACAAAGCTTCTTTGCTTTATGTGCCATACAAAGCTTCTTTGCTTTATGTGCCACACAAAGCTTCTTTGCTTTATGTGCCAGACAACACTCGCCGTGCCGTGTTAGGGGTAGGATGTGAGCAGAGTAGCTCCTCTGTTTTGCTCATTTTTTCATTGACTCCGTACAGTTAAGTGGTTGAAAATAGCATATATACTGATCATTGAACTGCAACAGAACAATAGAGTACGAAATGATCCTAATAAATTCTATTTATATTCAGTTTAAAAGCTATATTCTGATGCTTAGAGGCCTCGCAACTCGAAGTGTTGTAGACTTTGTGAAGGGTTCAACTTGGGCACTGCTGTGACGTTGTATAGTGAAGTGTTCAAAGTGGCATATGAAGTCAATAATATGCTCTCTTACTAATACCAGCGTATCCTTGTTCACAGAGCGTAACGAATCCATCTACCAAATTTGTTTTTTCTACTTCAAGAAACCATGAACTTGTCAAGATGGCATGTTTTTCCTCCAGCGTGAATGCGGCTTCTTCAAGCATCGACTGTTGAGGGTTGCCTAGCCTGCCTTGCCCTCCCTCCCTCCCTCTTTTCCCTCCTTCCCTCTTCTCCCTCCCTCTTCTCCCTCCCTCCCTCTTCTCCCTTCCTCCCATGGCTGGTATCATGTAACCCAAACACCATCATTCTTGCCTCTACGTCTCCACCCGCTTCCTCCAGTTCAAAGTGCTGTTTTCTCACAGGGAATAAAAAAAATATACTGGAACTCACGGTAATCAGAACTAATGATTTAATCTAATTCAGTGAACGTGAGCACTACTGTTAGAGTTAGAACAGCAAGAATATCTCAAATCTTCGCGTCTGTTATTTCACAATTCAACTAAAATGGAAAGTAATAATAAGTTATCTAAAGCTATTGTCATTGGACTTTAGTTCTATTATACTTTAGGGTGGACAATGTGCTATGGGACCGGTTAAAATGTAACCAAGAGGACTATGAAAATCTGAACTTTAAAATGATACACCGTGAAGGATCTTTCATGCTTCTCCAACTGTGTTTTGAACTGAATTTATGTTAACTTGAACTCAACGAGTGGTGTTTCAAAAATGTGCAGTGAGCACTGGCAATAGAAGGAAATTTAAAGGAACGCGTTCAACTCAGGCAATACAGGCAACGCGTGTTCCAGGCTGCCTTGCTGCGATCGCCATATTTTTTAGTTTATAGGACATCAATATCCAAACAAACCTGTTTCAATTATAATTCGCCAAGTAACACATGAATACCACACATAAAGAGTTTCTACACACTGTCTAATTTTTCACGTGAACGGGACCAAATCCTGACCAGTCGTGGACAGCTCCCTACTGTTTCTCTCTGCTTACTCCTCTACCCTCTACACCCAGCATTCAACCCCATTCGACCTTTTAAACTCCAGTGCCAGACTAACGCAACCACATTAGGAACTCTAGGGCCCAAAAATTGAATACCGTTAAGTGTTTTTATCTATTAAATGATATTTTGAACTAATTTTTCTCGTGAGAAACTCAATTTGATTTCGTTCAGTTTTATTCCATTTATGAATTTAAATGAGAACACACATGTAATGTAATTTCCGTGTATATAATTTCAAGTCTACACTGTTCTGATTGTGTGGAAGGGGGCGTGGTATTTTTAGTCGAGGCTATGACGTCCGACCAATAAGATCAAAGCATTGTGGGTGTCTTGTGTGTGATTGGGTGATTCAAATTTGGGCCATGAACCAGAGGGGCGACAGGGAACGCGGGGAGGCACTGCGTAAGGAGTAGATGTGACTTCAAGACCGAACCGACACTGAGGCAGTGTGGTCGCGCGGCTGCTCGGGCCCTCGGCCAGGGCCTGGTGCGGCCAGTGCAGTCGCAGTACCCTGTCACCTGTATAAATCCGCGAGAGCATCACCTTCAAGAGGGGCCGTGACATTTAGCCGTCAGGGGGTAGGGGAGAAGACCCTACACATCCAGCGTCAGGGCGCAACGGGAGAGGAGCTGTAACTATCCCGTATTCATCCGCAGCAAGTCTGCAAGTGCAGTACGCCTGTCACCGATATCAATCTGCGGGGGCTTCATCGTCCCGGGGAGACGTGACGACAGCTGTGGGGACAGAGACCCTACGTATCCAGCGCCCAAGCTCAATGGGGGGGGGGGGGAAGAAGGAGCTGCAATTGTGACGTGTACATCCGCTGAAAAGCTGCAAGCGCACTACGCCTGGCACCTGTATCGGTCTGCCGGGCATTTTCTTCACGGGCGGGGAGCGACGCCGTGGTAATTCTTCCTATGAGGCGTGGTGGATCGTCAAGAGCTTCGAACGGCAGCTGTGGGGGTACCTTCGGTAATGCGTAGCTGGCTCATAACTGAGTTAATTAGTTGCGAATTGTGCCACGTAGGTCTAGAGACGTATGGGAATTCCGTCGGGGTGGCACCCCTTTGTCTCGATATAACTGGTCAGGTTTCCCAGCGATTTTGGAAAACCGGTGTAGTGTTGTGTGGAAGGTCCGGACTATTTTTATCGGTGTTTAATTAGGTTGTTTCTATCAAAACTGTGTTCATGAGTTTCAAAATATATTTTATAAGCCAGAGTGAAGTGTCCTTACCCATGCAGTCAATTCAATAATAAACCTATATGTCTTTCCTGTCTCCTGCTATTCGCCTTGACCCTCCTCCGTTATCACTATGCCTATCTCCTTCGATCACATTAAATCTGTGTTTCCTTACATACAGTGCAATCTCGGACAGATTCAACATCTTGGTTTCATCCTAGAACACAAAGTGCAAATTCGGATTGACCTGTACAATCCGAACGAAAACACATATATTTTATTTGCATAACTGAAACTGAGGAATAGAGATTTCAAGAAAAACGAAGGGGCATGATATTTATCCCACAAAAAAAACTTAGGACTCTGCTGTAACATCTTCATCTGAAGTCTTTCCTCTACATTACCTCGCAGCGCCCTTTTCCCCACCTACCCGTGTGCTCGCTGATAGGCCTCTCCGAGGGTGCCCTCATGCCTCTCTCCCCTCCCCTGCGCCCCTCCAACCGTTGTTTGTGCCGACCATCCCCTGCACCTATGCACCCCGCCCGCATGTTAGTGGTACCCTCTCCACCCTCTCATTTCCCAAATCCCACCCGCCTGTTAGTGAGACCCTCTCTACCCTCTCAATTCCCAAACCCCGCCCGCCTGTTAGTGGGATCCTCTCCACACTCGCATTTCCCAAGCCCCACTCTCCTGTTTGTGGGACCCTCTCCACCCATTGAAGGAACCATTTCCCAAATCCCCGCCCGCTCGTTAGTGGGATCCTCTCCGCTCCTTGAAAGGACCATCTCCTGCACCCCGCCAGCCTGTTCAGTGGGACCTTCTCCGTCAGCTGAAGAGACCATCTCCTGCACGACGCCAGCTTTTCTAGTGGGATCCTTTGAGCTCGTTAATGGGACCATCTCCTGCTCCCCGCCAGCTCGTTAGTAGAACCCTCTCTGCCTGCTGTAAGGACCATCTCCCACACCCCACCAGTTCGTTAATGGGAACCTCTCCGTCAGCTAAAGGGACTATTTTCTGCACTCACCCGCTCATTAGTGGGACCTTGTCCGCCCGCTGAAAGGGCCATCTCTTGCTCCCCGCCAGCTCGTCAGTGGGACCCTCTCCGCCCGTTGAAGGGACCATTTCCTGCACCGCGCCCGCTCGTTAGTGGGACCTTCTCCGCCCGCTGAAAGGACCATCTCCTGCTCCTCGTTAGCTCGTTAGTGGGACCGTCTCCACCCGTTGAAGGGACCGTTTTCTGCACCACGCACGCTCGTCAGTGAGACCCTCTCCGCCAGCTGAAGGAACCATCTCCTGCACTCCACCCGCTCGTCAGTGGGACCTTCTCCGCCCACTGAAAGGACCATCTCCTGCTCCCCGTCAGCTCGTTAGTGGGACCCTCTCCGCTCGTTGGAAGAACCACCTCCTGCACCCCGCATGCCTGTGAGTGGGACCCTCTCCCCCATTGGAGAGACCATATCCAGCACCCCGCCCGCCTGTCAATGGGACCCTTTCCACACGTTGGAGAGACAACAACTCAGAATTTCCAGTTAAGTTAACTGATTATGACAGTAATTATTTCCGAATTTCTAAGTTTACGCTATGACAAATCTCTCTTTTGTCAAACCCTTCATTTGCTAGTCATCATTTATTAGAATTCCCAACAGAAATATTAGTCTTTCATCTCTGATTATTTCTCAATATTAACAAACAGCTTGTGTAACTAACACAAATGGTCATAACAAAAAAAAAATTCCTCGATGCGATTTTCTTCTAACTCCAGGCAGCATTTATTAAAATTCTTAGCTAATTATTTGTCTCTGTCGCTTTCTGAACTTATTTAAATAGTTCGAACATGATTTAAATGTTTTTGAGCGACTTCTTGCGTGTGAATATATATATTTGTTTTGGATGTCTCGACCTTTGCTGCCGACTGTACCTTCTAGCATTCCTAAGCCAAAATCGGCCAATATTCTTCCTGGAATTATTGTTCATATTACAAAGAATTTGTCAGAATTGTCTTGGTAAAGAGGTTCTCAAAATTTTGTTCATTTCGAAAAAATTATCAGAATCATTTCTGTGAGGAGTTTTTTGTTTATCCTCATTTCTAGCTATTTATTTGTCCCTTTTTCTTTCTGAATTTGTCATTTTCTTCCTAAATTGTACATGAGAGCTCGCTGTGTAGATCGTATGTACCATTACAGAACTGTACACTAATGAAATCGGCTACTGGCGAGGGATTCTTACAGCGCATTTTGTTCAACTGAAATTTTTGTTTCTGGTTTTCTTTGCTGCTTCACATAACAAATTACTTGAAAAATTTCTTACGTGTTTTGCGCTATCATTTGGTAAGCCGAACCGAAATGTTTGTCGTTCCTCATTTTCGGAATTATATCTTATCTGTGGTCTGCTTATAAATATTAATTTAAATGTACAACTGTGTAGTGATAAGGAGGTGAAGCTGTGTAAGACTTGAACATACCCGTCAGACTATAAAATAATATTTTAATAATTCTATGCAAACTGTGTTCAATTGCTTATGGTCCCTTGAGAATTCAGGGTAAGCGCGTTTCTCTTTTGTCATCAATAGAAATCAATGTTTATTAGCCGTTGCATAGCAGCTACTAAGTCTAAAAATTACTTCTTCTCCGTGGATAACTATGTAATATACCTTCTTCTCCGTGGATAACTGTGTAATGGACCTTCTTCTTCGTGGATAACTGTGTACAATAGACCTTCTTCTCCGTGGATAACTGTGTAATAGACCTTCTTCTCCGTGGATAACTGTGTAATAGACCTTCTTCTCCGTGGATAACTGTGTAATAGACCTTCTTCTCCGTGGACAGCTGTGTAATAGACCTTCTTCTCCATGGATAACTGCGTAATAGACCTTCTTCTCCGTGGATAACTGTGTAATAGACCTTCTTCTCCGTGGATAACTGTGTAATAGACCTTCTTCTCCGTGGATAACTGTGTAATAGACCTTCTGCTCCATGGATAACTGCGTAATAGACCTTCTTCTCCGTGGATAACCGTGTAATAGACCTTCTTCTCCGTGGATAACTGTGTAATAGACCTTCTTCTCCGTGGATAACCGTGTAATAGACCTTCTTCTCCGTGGATAACTGTGTAATAGACCTTCTTCTCCGTGGATAACTGTGTAATAGACCTTTCGACCATATTCTTGTTGCTCACGTTCCATCAACGTCAGCCATCTATTAGGCAATACCCACACACGAACCTGCACAATATAAGGTCACGGGTCCTTCTCTTAACGCAGAGCCCTAAAATGATGAACTAGTAAGACGCTCTCTTAGCCCCTCCAACAACAAACCCTCTGAATAGTCATCTTCACTGATATTTAACCTTGAATTAAAGATGTAGAGGGCAAGTGTCCCTACAATTGGTATTAAAATAGACTGGTAATATCCATCTTGCTCATTGGTGCTCATTCAAATAGACCGAATTATAGGAGCAGACATATCTTAAATGTAAATGTTAGACAAAAAAGTTTGAACTATTCCGCTAGCGGCAACATCGAGTAAGCTGCGGCAAGGCATCCAGAGCCAATCACGCATTCCCTACACATTCCCTCGGTGAGCTGCTTAGTGAGTGTGCCTGCCAGAAAAACTGGGTAAGTTCTTCAGTTTAGGCTTAAATTTCATTAACATCTTCCTTTTAAGCATATAGGGGGGCCTATAATATGTGTATATAAACATGTGTATAATATGTTAATGGATTATTAGTGAATCTACAGGAATACCTTGCCAAATTAGGGAACTGGACTCAACGGAGTACTGCACCAGGTCTAATGTGTTATAGCCTTATTCAGTGATTCAATGTACTATGTAAATAGGTAGATGATGTAGAAATATTTGAACGTCACCTTCAATTATTAATGCCTTTTCCTACTTGTTTGCTAAGATAGCTTAACCTCTCCTGATAACTGCCTTAATTAATCAAGATAAAGACTAGTGGCAGCCAAGCCTGACTGTATTTTATGCAGCTGGTGAAGATATTCAGCACCGAGTCTTTACGAACCCTGCAGAATCTTCTAATCCTCTACATACTCCATAATATAGTGTTATAATTGACAAAATTGGAATTAAATTTAAGAAATAAATTCCACAACAGCCAATTCTAAAATATAGAGCGTCAATACCACTCTGCGGAGCCGTTCCCTTCATTCTGTGAATAATAATATACGCCGACTACTTTCACTATTGATGGGTACCAGACTGGATCAAAACCACAATTCCCTTTCAACAAATTAAGTACCAAAATGTGGTACTATGACTTTAGGTGGGGGAACTTGAAAGAGGTCCTGAAAAAAAATACCTTACTCCTTGTAACAAAAGGAATTCTTCCCCAGCTCTGACCCCAGGGGCCCAGCCAGACTACCCAATGAGTACCAACATTGGGGGTTCATAGAATCATAAGAAAAATGAAACCGATCTTAACAAGAAGGCCACTCACAACGTGCCCCAGATCAAACAATCGGCATAGCAGAAGGCATCATTCGTGGATCGCTCAAGCCAGAGCCTAAACAAGGATGCTCTCCGCTCATCGCCTTCCAGTGCTGGCCTCCAGAGGAAACAACAAAAATTTGATAGGTTGTCCCCTCCAATGCCAAAATTCTTTGTTCTTGCATTGTACAACAACCATAATTCAATTATCAATTCATGGGGGCAACTTAACTGCCTTCTTATTTATGCCCTTCCTATTCTCTTGCTGCCATTACATGAAAATCAAAAATCTGAAAAGCCTTTGAAGCCTGCGGCACAATCTTGAAAATAATGCGATACACCGACTGTGTGACCGACATGTGCTTTCATTTGTTATTAAATATATAAGCAAAATGGTACCATGCAATTGTAAGTACCGCTTGAGTGAATACAGCTATGAAGCTACCATTATATAAACATCTAAACTGATTTATTTCGAGCAATTCCTTCGACATCGAAAAAGACATATCGCTCCATAGCCACACAGCCAAAAGAAGCAAATCCTGCAGCATGTGTTACAGCGGGACGTGCGACAAATGCGCATGTGCCAAGAATAACAGAGACTGCATATCATGCAAAAGCCAAAAATGCACCAGAACCAGCAAGCCTATAAACATAGAGCTGCCGCATTGCCCAAACATTCCGGTGACCAGCGCATATGCCCTAAAATGCGATAAGGAGAAGCCTACCCTCTCCCACAGGGTAGCTCATTTGGTGGTAGATACTCACCAAACGCTGCTGAACTCTCCATCTCCCATCCCTTGTACCTCTGAAACTGAGTCCATAACCCCCACTTCTCTCTTCGAAACAGAGCCTCTAATCGTCACCTCAACAGGAAAATCCGCAACAGCAAAACCGGCGCACTGGTAAGCATCAAGCACCAGTACCGGGTCGACAGATAAAAACCAAAACCCCTAAGGCAATACCCATTGGTGTTATCCTCATGACAAATGTGCTAACGTCTGACCTTTCTGATAGATGCACTTTTGAAAAGATAAATATTAACGATTATGGTGCTCTGCTAAAATCGTTGAAAGCGCAAATCCATTCAAAACTTACATTATTGTTCTTACGGACTACGTCGAAAATTAAGTAGTAGTCAAAATAACCACCGCAATTTTAACGACAAATCAAAATGCTAAGATGTACATGGCAGAGCCCCTCAATCTGAAAACAATAGAGCAGAAGCACCGCTTCATGAGCCTACGCCACTCCTTGAGGCTCAGAGCTATTCCAACAGGCAAACTAAGAGACGAATTCACTGTTGCCCCCGACGAGCGATTGTTTCATTCGGAGAAAGCTAGTCTAAACAAAAGTAGAATTGTCAAATTATTCAACACGGTAGCACGTAACGTTTCTCAAAGGGTTGAGGTATTGCCATCCAAATACTATAACAATGTCAGACGCACGCAATCATTACTCTGGCCTCCTCCCTTCCTCTACTTCCCTCCATCACATTGCCATCGTCTCGAATCATCACCCCATCGCACGTCAGCGAAGGACATCGACTCGCAGACAACACACATCCTAGCGCCCTCTCGTCACCCCCAAGCTAAAATTAAAACTAAAAATCACCGATAAGTGACTCCTTATCATCCCCATACAATCAGCTCCCATGCAACACCTTTTCACCATACTCGCAGCAAAAGCGTCACATCAGCGCCTCGTCATTTCTTCTCCTTCCCTCCTCCTTCACTCTACACTACTCATGCAAATTCGTCTAACTATGCTTGCAGCACAGCCCCAATCCCCCCTTTCCGCTATCATTCCGTAACCTCAGCCCAAACTTTGACTCTTCCTATTCCGCTGATCCCTCCCATATATTACCCCCCTCCACCTATTCCTTCCTCGAGCTCCCACTTTCGCTACCATTCCTTAACCTCAGCCCAAACCCCAACTCTACCTATCGCATTAATCCCTCTCATATATTACCCCCCTTCACCCATTTCTTCCTCTAGCTCTCACTTTCGCTACCAGTCCCTAACCTCAACCCAAACTCCAATTCTACCTATCCCGCTAATCCCTCCCATATATTACACCCCTCCACCCATTCCTCGACATATCCCGCTAATCCTTCCAATATATTACCCCCCTCAACCCATTCTTTCCTCTAGCCCGCTTCAGCCATCCTCAGCCATTCCGCTCCTCAACCACCAATCTAAATTTCTTTCCCTTGGTTCTGTTCGGTCTCCCCTGCTCCAACCCAATCTCAATAACAAAGAACAGAACCGAAAACAAGGATATCCCAAGCATACAAACAATGTTATTCGAGAATTAGCAACCATATTCTTAGAAAACGTCAGTAAAAGCGTTACTGAAGAGCATATTAAAAATCTAAATGAGGGTGGCGTTGCTGACACAAGAAACAATAATCCGAATGAACGAATGCTAATGCACTTGACGGAAAACTTGCAACAATTTCCCCGGAACACCAACATCGACACCATTCTCAATGATTTAGGATTAAAGAGACAATCAACACCAGCAGTCGGACATTGTATGATGCACGCGGTGAAAGGATCCTTAATAAAACAAACGGGACTTGACGATGAAAACATCTTCAATAGGATAAAAACTAAAGCAATGGAGGAATCCTTCGATTACATAGAAGATTACGAAGCCTTTACTGAGTATAATAGAGATGATAGGTTTCTCTCCGCGATAGAAAAATATTTTGAAAACAAAGAGTATAATAGCAGTTTTGGCAATCTAGTCCCTGCAATTCTCAGCAACGCAGTCAAAATACAAATCACAATGAAACAAACCCGAACATTGTAACGAAAACTGTTATGAATCCAACCAACCTTAGAAGTGATGACGCTGCTCAATACTCAATATTTGTATCATAGAAAAAGGACCACTATAGAAGTCTTGCACCAACCCACCCTCTGAAGCCGCATTTCGAACAGCAAAATATTTAAGTGCAGCGAAACAAGCATGTGGAAACAAATGTGCAGTGTTTCAATAGGTATTCTCCCTTTTAATACGACAATGATTCATCCATATTTGATGCAGAGATACCTCTGCAATCATCCCAAAGTGACACCAACTGCCCTGAAAGTAAAAACATATGACTAGAGGCACAAACTGTTCAAGCTATGAGCAGCAACCACCCCTCAGCAACCATGTCTATAAATACCCATCAGAACCTAAATAATATCGTGACTAAGCATATAAACGTTAGAATCTTATGAACAAGATGGATCACATCAAAATAATGATGAAGGAGGACTCAATTGACATTCTATGTCTGACTGAAACCTGGCTGGAATCTGACATAAACACTACCTTCATCGAGATTGACGGCTTCAATGTTTATAGAAAAGATGGAGAAAGGAAAGGAGGTGGAACCGTGATTAATGTGCGAGAAAAATATGCCTCTTCTCAAGTAATGCTTAACGTCAGCAATGAAGTTGATGACCTATGGGTGAACATCCAGGTACGAAAAAGCAGATCGTTTGTTGTTTGGTTCTCTTTACAAATTACAGACCACCCAAGGCAAGTGTACAGTATTTCATTACATTGAAGAATGATTTCGAGAAGCTATCAGCTTATGAAAGAGGCTGTACATTTTATGAGATTTCAATGATGATCAATTGAAATTGAAATTCAACAATATGAAGCCGATTTTAGACTGACACGGGCTGCATTTGCTCATAACAAGTGCAACAAGAATTATTCCCGAATCCAAAACTGTACTAGATCTGCTCACAAGTAACAATCTGTCTTCTATTGTTGTCACAGACGTGGACCCCAATTCCTTCTCGGACTACCATGAAAAAACTGCACCATTAACATCAAAAAAGAGGAGAAACAAGTATACAAAATAATCTGTCGTCCAAAAAGAAATTATACCGCGGTTAATATCTGAGCACAACTAGTGGCAAACGTCGAGATGATACAACCGATACACGGGACAAATAACGTCACAGAGCAAGCCTAAATACTCACAGACTATCTTCTCACATGTCTGGACGCTGTGGCGCCAACGAAAACCAAACAAATGAAAAGCATGCTGGTTAAATGGATTACATAAAAACTGCGTAACGAAATTGAACTTGAAAAAATATCTCAAACGCAGAGCAAAACGAAGCATCGCTTGGTTAGAATTATTTCGAATTCATAATAGAAGAGTCAAACGAGAAGTCAGGAGGGCAAAAATCAAATACCATCATGAGGAACTAGAATAGTGCAAAAACAACCAAAAAAGAAACGTGGAATGTGCGGAAAATAATTGTTCCCTACAAAAAAAAATATCACCTCGACTACTTATCCGAAACCTCAAGCAGCTTCAGAGAAGTTTAACAACTACTTTGCTGGAGTTGGGAAACAGGTTTTTGGAGAGGTAACCCAGGAAGCTTATCAAAGATTACAGAGCGACGCAACAAATCCAAGAGATTTCGATGAAGACAGTGACCGGAAAGCAAACGTCAAATGGAAACCCAAGCAAGTATTGCAACACGAAATAAAACTAACTGTATTTGCCTTGAAGAACACAAATTCAACAGGAATAGATGGTTTAGCACTACAACATCTGAAAGACAGCCTGATAGTAACCTTGCCTTATATCAGCACAGTTAATAACGCCTCCATAACCGCCCTACGGGGGAGTCTGCATTAACTTTGCGTTGGGACTCCGGTTGAACATGGAAGCAACTACTACTATTACAACACCTTCATAGCAAGTGAAACTTTTCCAGAGATCTGGAAGCATGCCATCATAAAAGAAATTCATAACTCTGGGGACAAGAATGAACCATCCAACTTTAGACCGATCAGTCTTCTGCCTGTCCTATCCAAGATTCTACAAAAGGTAATATATACCCAATTTATTGATTACCTCAAATAAAACAGGCTCATCAATGACTGCCAGTATGCTTATCGGCGAAAATTGTCAACAGAAGACGCACTTATAAGCATCACTGAAGATCGTCACAAAAACTTTGATGACGGGCAGATATCTCTGCTGGTATTGCTAGACATATTGAAAGCATTCGACAGTGTAAGCCGTACAATTCTTTTTGGCAAGCTCCGCAACAGCGGAATAGACCCTACTTGGTTTGAAAGTTATCTGTTGAATTGGCAGCAATCAGTTGAACTCGATGACGCAACTATGTCAAATTCGACCACAGGTGCATTTGTGGTCCCTCAAGGTTCGATACTTGGCCCACTGTTGTTCCTGGTTTTTGTAAATTACATCTATTGCAAATTACCAAAAAATCCAGCGAAATTGCTAATGTACGCCGATGATGTTCAAATATTGCATTCCCAAAAACCGTCATATCTGAATGCGCCGAAGGACGACGCTGAGACAGCCGTAAGTTATGTGAAATTTTGATATGATAAAAATGGTCTCAAGCTCAACTCTGAAAAAAACAAATGCATGTTGTTCGGCTCGAACTCAAAAAGAAAAGCAGTTCCAATGAATTTCTCTATCAGGATAGGCAAATCTGACATTCCTGTTGAAGATTAAGTTATGAATCTGAGAGTATGGTTTCATCCCAATCTTTACTTCAAACACCACGTAACAACTCTGTGTTCCAAGTTGAATGGAACACTTTTGTTCCTAAGCTCCGCAAAAAAAATAATTGGATTTCAAATCAAGATTACCGATCGTACACGATTTAGTGTTTCTCATATCAACTACTGTTTATCAATTTGGGGGGAAATGCAACGTTGTATAAACGTTGAGGCAAGAATAGCATGCGATTGTAACCACAGAAAACAAGACCACGTAAGTCCTCTCCTCGAAAAATTACCGTGGCTCAATATCGACAACAAACTGTCACTGCATGAGTCGATCAGAATTCGTAAAGATCTTCTAGAAAAACATTCACCCGGCAGCCAAAGGCACATATATTATCGAGTTTAAAAGAACAATCGACTAACAAGAAATAATGATTCTTTGCACGTTGAACACCGGAAAACAGAAACTGTCTGTAGAGCCTTTTCAATCACAGGACCAAAATCCTGGAACAACCTCCCAACAAGCCTCAAGAATCTTAAATCCAACATGTCCTTCATGAATAGGCTTAATGAACATCTATTGACCGATCAATTCAAAACCATAACTTTGCCCACGAACACGAGCTAAATACATAAAACCAGTAACCAGAAAATGCATTCTGCTCTTGAGCATGTCCAAAAACACCACCACCTTCACTCTCAACATTGAGACACCATCGAATCGATTTTACTCTAACGATACATATGTTTTCTGTGTCTACCGATCACAATTGACTCTGTCAATTACCAACAGTGTTAACTAGCGTTTTGTCTATTTCCAGGTTTTAAATGTTTCAATTGTTTAAGTATGATTGAAATACGAGCTCAGTCTTTTCAAAGAACGATAGGCAGCTTCCAACTTTGACAAAGGTTAACTAGATTTACATATAATACATTGAATTTTTTCTAACAATTACCGTACCATTTTTGATGATACAATCATTGCCTTAAAGCTGATATTTTGCTTCATCTTCTATAACAAAGCATATTCATCCGACTTTTGTACTCCAGTATTATATTATTCTGATTGCCAATCATTTAATCATTTCCTAGCGGTCATGAAGTGTGTATATTGTATATACAGTTGTTTGGTATGTATTTTATGTATATTTTTTTTTGTAGAACTTATGTCACCTTTCACCCCTTCATTATTCATACAATGGTTATGACCCATCTTTACAATATGTTAGCGCTTTTCGATTTCCCAATCTTATGTTGTATTAATATCTTCTGTATAATTCATGTCGTCTATCCACACCTTTGTCATCGTACAATAATATAGACTTCTCATTACAATACGTCAGCACATTTCGATGTCCCAACCCCATGTTCTCGGGACTCTAACCACGTCCATGCGTGATTTCCCACCCCATGTACTTGTTGTTTTCCACACCCATAAATTTTGTTATTTATCCACCCCATGTATTCCTTATTTTTCAACCCCGCGTGTCACTGGTTTTCCCAACGCTATGTAGTCGTGATTATTTTGTCAAAATATACATTTTATGTATGTGCACTGAGGATACGATTGTAAATAATATTTCGCTCCGTGTAATCTAAACCGGCGGCCCCTAGAAATGAACTGCGACGAATTCAAATTGAACTCTCGTTTTCGTTCAAATAGTTCAGTTGATAATGAAGTTTCATGTCTTACGTTTAAGAATTTCAGTATTTTTCCAAATTTGAAACCCATTGCCAGACGATGGAAGTAAATGATTTAATAATAAAAATAATAATACGAAGCTTCTATGCTATATGTGTCATACAAAGCTTCTTTGCTTTATGTGCCATACAAAGTTTCTTTGCTTTTTTGTGCCAAACAAAGCATCTTTGCTTTATGTGTCATTTGAAGCTTATTTGCTTTATGTGCCAAACAAAGAATTTTTGCTTTATGTGCCATGCAAAGCTTCCTTGCTTTACGTGCCTTACAAAGCTTCTTTGCTTCATGGGCCATACAAAGTCCCGTTGCTTTATGCGCCATGCAAAGCTCCTTTGCTTCATCTGCCATACAATTCACTGCATCACGATGCACGAGAGCGTTAAGTACTTGGGTCGTTGGTATGGATATGTTGAACAGCTGTATTTTCTTGCATTTTACGCCATGCTGCTGATATTTATTCATTATGATGGGAGATGTGAGTATTAAAGGCATGACAGTTTCAAGTTTCTGAACTTCGTGATAATTGCCTATTTATAAAATTTACAGGGAGGGGTACTTAACATACATTTCGACACATCGTGATTTGTTATACTCTCGAATTGATCATGATTTTCGAGCATAGACTCAATAGTCGAACTTCTACCGTAGTTCCAACTGTCAACTCTAAATTTTCATTTCTGTGACACGAGTTCGCAGAAAACGAGAAAAAGATGCTTGACTGAATTAAATTACCATGACGTCTGCACCCAGAAATTTATTTTGTCTGTGAACTTGAACTGTGAAACACTACAACACAAGTACAACGACGATGGGAAGGGGCGATGAGTACATCGTCGCGAATGTGCGTCACCTGATTTCATACACCTATGGACTCCACCTGATATACACTAATATA
>SDVV010010994.1:0-16024 GCA_016164225.1 Gammarus roeselii
CCTTCACTTGCGTGCGCTGGTTCCTCGTCGTTAGCACTGGGGGAACTTCTTCTTTCTCCTTCACTTGCGTGCGCTGGTTCCTCGTCGTTAGCGCTGGGGGAACTTCTTCTTTCTCCTTCACTTGCGTGCGCTGGTTCCTCGTCGTTAGCACTGGGGGAACTTCTTCTTTCTCCTTCACTTGCGTGCGCTGTTCCCTCGTCGTTAGCGCTGGGGGAACTTTTCCCGTGGCGCCCGGTACTCGTGCGGCTCCGGCCAAACTCAAATGCCGCATGTGTCTCCTACTTGCAGCCGCTCCGCCCTCATGACTCGTGTGCTGTATGGTCCTGACCGCTTTATCACGAGTACTTCCTCTGGCCCACCCTTTTGGCTTGCGTGCTGTAGGGTCCAGAGCGCTTTATCGCGAGTACTTCCTCTGGCCTGCACATGAGGCTTGCGTGCTGTATGGTCCTGAGCGCTTCATCACGAGTACTTTTCTGGCTCGTCCTCTAGCTTCTTGTTCTCCTCTTCTAGTAATTTTGTCTCTTGCGCGGTCAATTCTAGGATTTGGGCATACGCAATTGGTTGGGTATACTTCGGTTTCTAGAGCAGAAACTTCCTGTGGAGTTGATGGTTGTGTTCTGGCAGCGGTTTAGGACCATAGTATCCTTGAGATTGAACGTGTAACATTCTCATTCCCTCCAAACTGTTTGACATCTCTCCATGCACTCTCGTGTACATTCCTTCTCTTCAAGTCTCATTCTAAAAAAAATTTCATCAAACTAATCAGGTTCATTTTGCCCTTAAAGTAGTTAGTGAGCACTCCTTTGCAAGCCTTCGTAATTTGCGTCATCTTGGCTAAATGTGATGACCTTGTCTCGTAACTCGTGTCCTCTAAGAATCATCATTATGCGCTTCCAATGGTCACGCGGGACCGTTTCTAATAGTGGGCAGGCTTCCAGATTGCCGACCTAGTCCTGCCATGCCTTCCGAAGACTCTTACGATGCATGTTCATGGAATTTGCCTCATTTTCTCTTCCATTCCGTAAGAGCCATAGTGTAGCATAGCGCTTTTCTCTTGATGAGGAAAGATTACGGAGACGTATATACGAGCGAATCTTGATAACATTCGTCGACAGTAGTTTTCGACCGATTTAGACCTTTGTGTCATTCAAACCATAAACGATATTTTTTAAATTTTTAAGTTTCCCGACTATCCCCGATTTTTTAAGGTTTTGACAAAAGTGGCCGCTCGGCGCCAGTTGTCGTTTAGATACAAAATCGCGTCTGACGCGCCCGGCAGTCTGAGCCGGCTAAACCCCCTTCTTTTCCCTTCCTACATAAGGGAGGGTTTCTCTACCCCGGCATTCATTCAGGCGCAGCTGCTAGTCGGAGGCAGACCGCAGCTGAGCTCCTGATTACAGCATTCTCCTGCCTCACTTGTCTCACAGGGACCTCGCACCTATACTATAGGTAAGATTCAGTACGTGGCGGCCCATCTGGGCAGTGGGCTTATGGCCCACTGCTTCTATAGCCACAGATGGGTCTACAATTGCGAAAACGTACTGAATGTGCTGTCTCAGTGCGCCCGGCCTCCTCCATGTCGAGACATAGAATGTAAAATTACATAAAAGGCGAAGGACATAAAATGCCTAAAGACGTCAAAAGGACATGAAATATCGAAGAACGTCACAGGACATACTCTGTCAAAAGACATTAAATGTCGAAGGACGTCAGAGGACATAAAATGTTGAAGGACGTCAGAGGACATAAAATGTCGAAGGACGTCACAGGACATAATTTGTCGAAGGACGTCAAAGGACATATTATGTCGAGAGACATTATTTGTGGAAGGACATAAAATGTCGAAAGACGTCAGAGGACAAAATGTCGACAGACGTCAAAAGGACATTAAATGTCGAAGGACGTCACATGACATCATTTGTCGAAGGACATCAGAAGACATTAAATGTCGAAGGACGTCAGAGGACAAAATATGTCGAAGGACGTCAAAAAAAGACAAAATGTCGAAGGACATCAGAGGACATAAAATGTCGAAGGACGTCAAAGGACATAAAATGCCGTAAGACTTCATAAGACACAATATGACGAGAGACATTATTTGTCAAAGGACGTGAAATTTTGAAGGACGTCATAGGACATCAAATGTCGGAGGACATAGAATGTCAAAGGACATAAAATGTTGAAACACAAAATGTCAAAGGCACGAAATGTCGAAGAACATAAACTGTCGAATGACATAAACTGGCGTAAGACATCATTTGTTGATGGGCATAAAATGTTGAGGGACATAAAATGTTGAAGGACATAAAATGTTGAAGGACATAAAATGTTGAAGGACATAAAATGTTGAAAGACATAAAATGTTGACGGACATAAAATGTTGAAGGACATAAAATGCTGAAGGACATAAAATGTTGAAATACATAATTTTTCAGAGGACATAAAATATCGGAGGACATTATTTGTTGAAGGGCATAACATGTCGAAGGACTTTGAATGTCGAAGGACATAAAATGTCGAAGGACATAAAATGTTGAAGGACATAAAATGTCAAAAGGCCCGGGTCCCCAGGGGTCGAAGGCTCGACAGATTCGGCATAAAATAGCCTGCTCTCAGTGTCCATGCAGACCGCATCGGACGAGGCAGCCGCTACATCACTCAGGACACTGCTCCTTCCCATCTCCTCCCCCCACCTTTCGGAGTCATCTATCACCGATTCAGACATATCGAAGGGCATAAAATGTCGAAAAACATAAAAAGTCGTAGGACATAAAGTGTCGACAGACATCATTTGTCGGTGGACATAAAATGTCGAAGGTTATAAAATGTCGAAAGATATTTGTCGAAGGACAATAATTCTCGAGGGACATAAAATGTCAAAGAACATAAAATGTCGAAGGACATAAAAATGTTGAAGAACATAGAATGTCGGCGGACATTTCATGTCGAAGGACATTTAAATGTCGAAGGACACGATATGCCGAACGACAGCCAGATTCGAACCACACATAATGACCCAGCGCCCTTACGGACGCTTACAATGAGGGATACGGCAATCCAACAATAGCAGGATTTCCGCGCCAACATTGCAGGCCGCTTCGCATGATGACACATTCTGTTTTTCGTTCTGCAATATTGTCTCACATTGAACTTATTGATAACACATAATAAGATCATAACATCCGACTTGTCCTTCTCTGTCCATTGTTTCCGAAACGATGTCTAGGATTCTCTCTGCGTCGGGCGAGTGTTCACGAGCCACAGGACGGCTCCTGAAACCGAAGGATCCGTCGGATCCTCGAACCCCCTGCTCCCAATGTGCCTATCCTCTATCAAAAAATGACCTACATGCCGATTGCCTCAGGCACTCCCGCTGCTTTGCCGGAAACGTCTAGAGGCCAGCGGGATGCGACGTCTGCTTATCTGCCATTAAAGCCACCCCAGGCAGCGCGACCTTCGAGGCTTTACTGACCAGATATTTGGCAATGAGACGGAGATACACAAGTGACGTCACATCGGACATGAAGATATTTTTGCACCGTGACTCACGCCACCTTACCATTCCGGGTTCGCAATTCAACCCACCTCGCTACTCAAAAAATAGAAGAAAAGAAGGCAAAGGATGGGAATAAAGAAAAAGGCGACACAGGTCGTTTCGCCTCCCGGACGCCCAGAGGCTCGAGCAGGAATAGCTCTGCTCACTCAAACAGCTCGCCCTCATCGACTTCCGGCTTACAGATGCTCGACAGTAATCTGGGAACGCACTTCCTCGTTCAGGAAGGCAGCACACTGGATATACTACCACCCAGAAGGAGGGGTTTCATTCCCAGCGGGAATACGCGGGCCTGCTCTCAGTGTCCACGCGGACCGCATCAGACGAGGGAGCCGTTACGTCACTCAAGACACTGCTCCTTCCCATCTCCTCCCCCCACCTTTCGGAGTCATCTATCACCGATACTGAGATATCTGAGTTAACTCATACATCAACTCCGGGCCACAAGCGGGCACGCTTGTAAGGGGGTTGAGCGCTCAACCCCCTTACAAGCCGCTGGCCACCCATCCAACCCCGCCCCTTACTGAAGAAGCCCCGACACCTGCACACCTAAGCTTGTCCATGGCCACGAAACTCGACATGGTGCTCTCGGCTCTCGGCTCTCTAGTAAATAGATTCGAAGCTTGACTGGAGCCTCTTTCTAGCGATACGGAAACCAGGTTCCAAGATCTGGAAGAACGGGATCAAGGGTGGGATGGAAATGGTTCTCAGCGATGTTAAGTTTCTTTTCCGTCATAAGCGAATAAAAGACCCGGCGCCCGTTAGGACGCTAGCAATGCGTGAGACTGAAATGCAACGTAAACAGTGGTTTACGGTCAGCATTGCAGCCCTCATTGCACAATAACTAAACCTTGCAATACATTCCGCACACATTGGCATTATTTTATGTCTCATATGAAAATTACGGGTACTATACCTATTATTTTCTCTCATGAACAAACACATGGTATGTCATGCGATGTGACGGTGATTGAGGGCGTATATTTGGATCGTAACATCCCCCTTATACATCAATCTCCTTTGTTTCAGTGACGATGTTCGCAATCACCTCAGCGACAGGCGAGCGATCGCGAGTCATCTGATGACCGCGTCACAGGCTCACATTGTGCACAACGAGGACCTCCATACCGAGTGCCTACGGCACTCCGGCTTATTCGGAAGGTCACGTCTACTGGCCAGCTGAGTGCAACATAGACCTCAGCCAGGACAGCGCCTCTAAGTAGTCCTACCTTTGAGGCGAGCAGGATCAGATATCGCGCAACGAAACAGAGCCTCCCACAAAGGAGCTCGACTCCGGATCGAATGCACACTTCGCGCCTACATCAGGCTGCCATAGAAGCGGGGCCCTGAGAGAATCCGTTAATGTGCCAATCATCCCCTCATAGATTCACTTCTTGACCTCTAAGAGCATGACTGCCTTCTCCTATCCGACACATTCCGGCAGAAGTACGAAGAATCTCCAGCTCCGCGCTCCGTTCGCCCACACCCTGCGCGGCTATGTCCTCAACGTGTCAGTGACGGGTATTCTTGCTCGCATCGATGGTCCCCTCAGTGGATGGCACGCGAGTTCCCCCGCAGTCACCGCATTGCTTGTAGGAGCGCTAAGCCCCGCCCCAAGTCCTCATGTGACTACGGAAAGCAGGACCCCTCCCCTTTCCGTAAGTACTAACGCTCTTCCGGCGGCCCTCAAGTGTCGCCAAGCACACGAGCGCGAAGCCACGCCTTGGGTCAAACGTGTCTTATCCTAAGGCTTCTTTTGGAGAAAGACGCCGCAATCCCCCTCCTCTCGATCACACTGCCTCGCACCAACAACACGAGCGTTCTCAAACCTCTCGGGTTAGACTTTCTGCTCATCGGCGTAGTTGCTGCAGGGTCCAGACAACCAGCGTTCGCATCTCGTATCCTTGCGGTCCCCAAGGCTTTGCGAGGGGATCACCTGTTGGTCGACCTCTCAGAACTCAATAAATACATCCCGGTAACCGCGTTTCGAGGGTTCAACTCGCAATGAATACGAGCAGTACTGAAGTCCCTTTGTAAATCACCAAGTTGAACACCAAGGTCGCTTTCCCGCACGTCCCAATTCATCCCAGGTTCAAAAATTCCTAGCCTACAAACTACGAAGCCAACGGTACCTTTTCTCGACCCTTCCATGCGGCCTCAACCTGGGACCAAAAATCTTTACAGCGACCGCGAAGCTACCCCTTTACTGACGCGGCCTTCTACATCGACGATTGGCTGCCCCAGGCACAATCAGCACATCACTTCCGCCGCACCACCCAGACGGCCTGTGATTTTCTCCTCAAGCTTGATTGCCACGTCAACCGGGGAAAAACCTATTCTGGAACCCACCCAGCGGTTCGACTTCCTGGGGGTAACACTCAATGGAGAGGCCGGACCTATCGCCCCGACTTCACAGCACATCAACCGCCGCAAGGACATGGCCACGAAGATACTTCCCCGCAGAACTATCTCGCTTCGACAGCATCAGAGTTCCCTCTGCCATATGTATTAACGAACACCTTACCTACGCCATGCTCGCCACTTTCTCAACGGAGTGGTGCTAGCAGCACGATCCCTGCGCCTATCCCGCAAGCCCAGCCACCTTAACAATCCCTACCTCCGTGCGGTACAGCACTGGAGCAGCAAGGCTTTCCTTCACTCCCACGTCCCGTTCGTAATGCCTCCTCCGAAGCACCTCCTGTGGATGAACGCATCGGGCAACGCGCGGGGGCTGTATGCTGCGGCGACCAGCTGTCTTACGGCCGCTGGTCGCCATTGGGATGCATTCTCCAATCACGTCGAAGGTATCGCTGCCCATCGTGCATGCGATGCGGGAACGAGCTCATTGACACCACACTACAGTCCGCGTGTTACCAGACAACAGGGTGGGGGGGGGGGTAGCCATGGCGTATCACTTGGGCTTCAGCAAGGCCTCGGCGTTGCAGAAGTTCGGAGCACAGCTCCTAAGATCCTCGAGCACCATCACTTCTCGCTTTACGCGACCTGCCTTCCCGGAGTGCAGAACGTCTGAGCCGATCAGCTCTCACGCCTCCGCCAGTAGAAACAAAGCGGACGCGAACGCCTCAAGTCTCCGCCCGCCTCTACCCCCCACGGGACTCGGCAAAATAGACCCCTTCGCTCATCCGGGAAACCACAACTTCTCGCTATTTGCAGCTCCGTTTCATCACCCACGAGCAGCTTTCGTGGTTTACTTCCAATGCGACGGGAAGCAGTGAACGGACATATACCTATTCCCCCGTGCAGCCTGACCCTCCAGGTGCTCCACAAGCTCGAGACGTACCGCTACAGCGACGTCCTCGTGGTGCACGACCACCCCAACACACTGTGGGGGCCCATGGTCGTCGCGTCCTTCAGCGACTTTTCGCTCGCCCTCGACCTGTCCCAGCGCGTCGAAGGCAGGGAGGTGCCTCTAACATCACAACGGTGTTCACTATCGAATACAATAGATCGCTTGCAGACACCCTGGCCAACATGCACAGGCAGTCCACACAATGCCAAAAATAAAGCTTCTGGACACGTTTCGAGGCGTGGCCACGCGCCACGGAGGTGCAGTCCATCAACCAGTTCACCCTCCTCACGTCCCTGCACTATGCCGGCAAGCAGAAGCAGCTCATTCCTCGTACAGTTTTGGCTCACAGGAATGCGTTTCATTTGCCTCTCTTCATGGGTTTGGCGTCACGACCCGCGAGGCCATCTGCAAGCACCTGGCAAAGGCCCAGTTTCACGCCTACCCACCACAACGACGTTTCATGCCACAGTGGAAGCTGGAGTAAGTTCTCGACACGCTTGCCTCTCCTCGCTCCAATACTCAAACGACGACAGTATTAGCGCTCTTTAAGAAGACTCCGTTTCTCGCCGCTCACACAGCAGGAAAACCGAGTCTCTGAGATTGCAGCAATGTCACGCCCGGGACTATATTTCTTCAAGAAGCCTCCATACGATGACAAGTTTCGGTACACAAACCAGACCCTCACCCACACACCACCGCTCATCTCTATCGCCTCACTGCTGCCGGATGACCGGGCACACGGTCTGGGCCCTATGGTCGTACTCAAGCCTACGTAGCACGATGTCCGTTGAACAATGACTTGTTTCTCATTCATCCTACTGCAGGCAAACCACTACAGACATCATCGGTGCAGTATTACATCTGCTCGTTATCAATGAAGCCACACCGCGTGCCTTCACTAAAGCTCACGACGCCAGAAAATCTGACTCATCTCTCGCTTAGACGAGCGGGGTCTCTCTCCAAGACCTCATATCCAAGGAGTTCTGAAGGGCGCCCCACGTGTTTGCGCACAAGTACCAATTTGCAGTGGGGAACCCTAGCCAACCTTGCGTCTCACTGAGAACCAGGTGGATAGTCCCTCTCGCTTCAATGGTTTGTGACATTACGCTGGCTAATGCCAGAAACTTTGGTACACATTGTAGGGTCTGTGTATGGATTATCTTACAATATCGTTCTGAAGTACTCAACGCTTCGGGATAAGGAAGTCTGATTCCTCAGTACATAATTACTTTATCCGACTCACTGTACGGCAAGGTTACCATACTAACTATGGCACACAGGGCAGATACTTCAATATTGTGGATTCTCCTGCCACTACCTGGCTGTACATTCACACTCATCCTAGAAGGCAGTGTATATTGATGTACATAATTACTATTTAGGTGGTCATTCTCTAGGCCCGCATATTATTTGGCCGTTATGAGCTCGTGTATTGGTTGTAAGAGGCACCAAGCAATACTTGTTTTGGCCTATTATTACAGTCATTTATACAAACGGGTTATCATTTCCTTACACGCAAGCGCTTCTTTGGGAACACCCAGTTTAAGATGCAGCCGGTTCATCCACCTTCTGTGCTCTTCTGGCATCCGCCAGCTTGCGCTACATGATGGTATTTTCTATGCGAAATCATATGGATCTTACGAGTGGAAGAGAATATAACTTTCGTTATCTCGATAAAAAGCTACTTCTCTGTAATGAGTAAGAGCCATATGGCGCCTGCTCCTCCCCCTGCTATCTTAACTACGCATCTACGTCTCCTTACGGGAAGCAACTTCGCTAGACATCATGAATGATGGGGCAGGCCATCTCACGCTTACATTGGAAGGAAGGGGGTTGGGGGTTTCAGCCGGCAGACAGCCGAGCGCCACCTGGTACCTGGAAGACATTTAGACCGATAGGCGCAAGACGCCACGTGCCGCCTAGCGGACAAACGTTTATTTATCCTAAAAACTCGAGGACAGTTGAGGAACTTATAAGTTTTGAGATTTCCGAGTAAGATTAGAAGACACAAAGGTCTAAATCGGTAGAAAACTATGTTCAACGGATGTTATCAAGATTCTCTCGTAAAAACGTCTCTGTAATGTTTTCTTTTCAGGATTCATTGAATACAACCAGAAACGCAATGCAAAACCACATGGGTCTTCCTCGCTCCAGAGAAATAGTTTTTTATCGAGAAAATCAAGAAACAAAAGTTATAGTATATGGGTCTTGACACGTTCAAGGTATAAATATGGGTGAAAGTAGGGCTAAGAGTTCTGAAAGAACGTTAGGGTATAGATAAGAGTTGCAAAAGATGGTTAGGGTATAAATGGGGATAATGTAGAACTATTATAAATTAGGTAATGGTCATATGAGAGAGGTAGAACATACATAAGGGTAGTGGAAAAGGATATGGTACTAATCAGAGTCGTTGTAAAGAGTATAGTCATGGTGTAGTAAGAGGGTTAGAGTACGCACATGAGTCATGAAAAATGGCTAGGGAATAGACAAGGGTCATTAGAGATGGCTCGGTCATAGACAAGAGCCGTGGGAGAGGGTGAGAATACAGACAAGTGTCGTAGGAGGGTTAGAGAATTAACACGAGTCATGAGATAAGTTGACTTGCGGTGTGCGCGGAAGGAGTGTTCTTACAAAAAAGCACTCATAAAACTTTCCAAAAAAGTGAACGGCCCTAAAGTTAATTTATGCCAAGATTAATGAAAAGGTAAGTATAGAATAGTCGTGAATGATGTATTGATGTTTAAGCCACGGTGTTCTTGTTTCTTCTTCAGCGTGGTGCTGACGAGTACCAGCCAGCTCCCGTCTACCTCGCTGACTGTGTCGACGCGTTCTCGACCTGCAGTAGAGAAGGTGCTGGTCTCCTCATGGACCAGCCTGGACCACCTGACAGGTCCCGTGAACATCAATATCGCTCCCTTGGCCGTGTTTGCCTCGGTCCTGATCGGAGGTCACACCCCCGTCACGAGCCTGGTGGTCATGGGTCAACTGATGCAAGAACAGGCCTCCGTTGGAGAGGCCTTTGAGTTGATCGATAATGGACGGGGAGGTGAGACATCACATGCGATTACCCTCAACAGGAGCTGAGATGTTCGGTACAAGTAGGATGAGAGGCATAACCCTCAACAGGAGCAAACACGTTAGGAGAAAATAGGATGAGAAGCATAACCCTCAACAGGAGCTGACACGTTAGGAGAAAGTAGGATGACAGACATTACCCTCAACAGGAGCTGACACGTTAGGAGGAAGTAGGATGACAGACATTACACTCAACAGGAGCTGACACGTTAGGAAAAAGTAGGATGGCAGACATTACCCTCAACAGGATCTTACACGTTAGGAGAAAGTAGGATGAGACGGCATTACCCTCAACAGGAGCCAACACGTTAGGAGAAAATAGGATGAGAAGCATAACCCTCAACAGGAGCTGACACGTTAGGAGGAAGTAGGATGACAGACATAACCCTCAACAGGAGCTGACACGTTAGGAGAAAGTAGGATGACAGACATTACCCTCAACAGGATCTTACACATTAGGAGAAAGTAGGATAAGAGGCATTACACTCAACAGGAGCTGACACGTTAGGAGGAAGTAGGATGACAGACATTACCCTCAACAGGAGCTGACACGTTAGGAGAAAGTAGGCTGACAGACATTACCCTCAACAGGATCTTACACGTTAGGAGAAAGTAGGATGAGAGGCATTACCCTCAACAGGATCTTACCTGTCAGGAGAAAAAATGATGAGAGGTATTACCCTCAACAGGATCTTGCACGTTAAGAGAAAGTATGATGAGAGGCTTATTGGGGTGGATGGATGATTATTCATTTTATAGATCATTGACACTTTATTTTAATATTTTAGTATTTCTTATTTCGTGAGCTCTATTATTTATCTGTGCCCTTTTTTCATTGTGATAAATTTTGGATTAGTTATATAATTATGTATCGTTAGACGCCCGCAGGGGCCCTAGGTGGACTAAGCGGTATGATAGTAAGTCTAGTCTAACCTACGGAGGAAGAACTTGCGCTCTCTTGGGCGCCTAATAAAGGCCCGAGCACAGCTAGGCGTTTTGATGGCTAAATGGTGAAATAATTTTGATGTTGATCTTAGAGAGTGGAAGTCTTGAATGGCACTGTGCGTGGAGAACGAGGTGAGTCGAGGCAGGTTGAGGTGAGTGGAGACGAGTCGACTGGTGAGGCGACGAGTCGAGACGAACCGAGGCTGGTTCGTCTCGAGGCGGGACTCGGGAACCCAGGGGTTTCGGGAACCCGGGGGACATGGAAGACCAGAAAGATTTGGGGGAACCCACTTGGACGCTTCCGGTGCCCTTTGGGACACCCTTGAGACCCTTTGGGACCCCCCAGAGTAACTTTCGGACCCGCTTGAGGCCCCTTTGAACCCTGGGACCCCTGCTTCCCTCTCCTCACGCTGCAAAACCCATACACAGAAAAATGTATGTATGTGAAATGCTTGAGTAGAACAATTAAATATTACAGTCCGCGGAGAACTGGCACAGAGGGTGAGGGTCGCGTCGAGGCTGGTCGAGGTGCGCCGAGATCCGTCGCAACATGTTGAGGCGAGTAGAGTTGGTCGCGACGAGCCGAGACTGGCCGAAATGATTCGAGAGAAGCCGAGATGAGCTGAGACGAGGGCCCCAGGGAGCTCGGGGGACCCGAGGGACTTGGGTTACCCTCCGGAATTCGTCGGGCTCTTTTGGGACCCGAGGTACCTCTGCCACCCCACTTCCACCCTAAAAAGAAAAGCATGAGTGAAAAATTTTGTTATTACAGTCCACATGATTTCTAGTGCAGAGGGGGAGAGCCACGACAAAGCTGGTCGAGGTGCGTCGAGGTCAGTTAAAACATGTTGAGGCGAATCGAGTTGGTTGCGACGAGCCGAAACTGGCCGAAATGATTCGAGACAAGCCGAGATGAGCTGAGACGAGGGGTCTCGGGGTACCCGGGGAGCTCGAGAAAACCCGGGGGACATGGGTTACCCTCCGGGATTCATCGGGCTCGTTTGAGTCCCAAGGGACCTAGGCCCCCCCTCACCCTATCCCCGAACAATAAGTGTGAAATCAATAATCTGAACATTTTTTCTGCCCATGACGAACCTGCCCTTAGTTTCTTCATCACGATCCACAATTTTCTCATGCATTTTAATGCTGGTGTATTAGTGCGGGAGTTCCTGTTCGTGATTTTGTGAATGGGTGTTTTTTCTTCAGTATGTGCTCACTTGCGCGTGCACGGACCATATGTAGTTTCTGGGGTTGACCTGGACTGCGTAGCCATCAAACCTTGTGACACGTTGCGGTTGGAGTTGATCTAATCCGTGAAGCCATAGACCTTGTACCAATTTCGACGATACTATCTGTGCGCACTGTCGCGCGTGCATATTACTCTTGGAGTTCTGAGTGATTGGAGGCGGGGATTCGTTTTGTCTGAGTCTCTATCTTACCGGAATAAGTAAATTGTACCTCTACTTAACTAGACTAGACCGCGTAGCTGTAAACATTGTGTTGCGTTGCTGTCGGAGCTGACTTTGTCAGTGTAGCCGTGAACCTTGTACCAGTCTCGACGATGCTACCTGTACGCACTAGCGTGCGTTCATATTACTCTTGAAGTTCTAAATGATTGGACGCGGAGGTCCGTTTCGTTTGAGCGTATTTCTTGTGCGCACCACCGTGCACCTGATGTAGCGATTTTTTTTACATTTTTCTCACTTTAAAAGGGCTGTTTTTTTCTCGCACACTGGGGCGTGCGAGCCAACTAGAATCCGTGATCATCGAGCCCTACAGGGTCTAACACGTCAAGAGAGAGTAGGATGAGAGGCATTACCCTCAACGGGATTTTACACGTTAGGAGAAAGTAGGATTACAGACATTACCCTCAACAAGATCTTACACGTTATGAGGAAGTAGGATGCGAGGCATTACCCTCAACAGGATCTTACACGTCAGGAGAAAGTATGAGAGTAGACATTACCCTCAACAGGATCTTACACGTTAGGAGGAAGTAGTATGAGAGGCATTACTCTCAACAGGATCACACACGTTAGGAGAAAGTAGGATGCAAGGCATTACCCTCAACAGGATCTTACACGTCAGGAGAAAGTAGGAGAACAGACATAACCCTCAACAGGATCTTACACGTTAGGAAGAAGTAGGATGAGAGGAATTACCCTCAACATGATCTAACACGTTAGGAGAAAGTAGGAGGCGAGACACTATCCCAAACAGAAGGTACAACTTTAGATGAATGTAAGAGGCGGAGCAGCGCGTCCTACTTCATATTGTAATGAGATGTCATCATTAGCCGCTGAAATATGAGGTGAAAGTATGAGTTGAGATGCGAGATCCGTTCTTCCTCTGTTTGGAGTGAGACATGTAACCTGTATTTGCTTGCGGAAAAAGACTCCGCTAGGTTCATGTGATAAATTGATACTACACATGAAGTCTGGATTTTTTTATTCTACGCATGCAGTCTGGATTAATTGATACTACAGATGCAGTCTGGATTAATTGATACTACACATGCAGTCTATATTAATTGATTCTACACATGCAGTCTAAATGAATTGATACTACAGATGCAGTCTGGATTGATTGATACTACACATGCAGTCTGGATTAATTGATACTTCACATGCAGTTTAGATTAATTGATTCTACACATGCAGTCTGGATAAATTGATACTACAGATGCAGTCTGGATTAATTGATACTACACATGCAGTCTGGATTGATTGATACTACACATGCAGTCTGGATTAATTGATACTACACATGCAGTCTAGATTAATTGATTTTACACATGCAGTCTAAATGAATTGATACTACAGATGCAGTCTGGATTAATTGATACTACACATGCAATCTGGATTGATTGATACTACACATGCAGTCTGGATTAATTGATACTACACATGCAGTTTGAATTATTTGATACTACACATGCAGTCTGGATTGATTGATACTACACATGCAGTCTGGATTAATTGATGCTACATATGCAGTCTGGATTAGTTGATACTTCACATGAAGTCTGGATTAATTGATACTACGCACGCAGTCTGGATTGATTGATACTACACACGCACTCTGGATTAATTGATACTACACATGCAGTCAGGATTAATTCATACTACGCATGCAGTCTGGATTAATTGATACTGCACATACAGTCTGGATTATTTGATACCTCACATATAATCTGGATTAATTGATACTACACATTCAGTCTGGATTAATTGATACTACACATGCAGTCTGGATTAATTGATACTACACATGCAGTCTGGATTCTTTGATACTACACATGCAGTCTGGATTAATTGATACTACATATGCAGTCTGGATTAATTGACACTACACATGCAGTCTGGATCAATTGATACTACACATGCAGTCTGTATTAATTGATATCACACATGCAGTCTGGATTATTCCTCCGTTGTTCTGGGCAGTAAAGAGAAAGTAAGCATTGTTTGAAAATAATTGTTTCCAATTTACTCCTCTCGTCCATTAACATTATCTCACTAAGGATTGTGATGTTATTTCAAAAGTAAAATACGATACTGTATTTTTTATACGGTATCAATAACAGGAAAATGGTTACCTTTTTATAATAAGTCCTGCTATAATTTTGGTTGGTCTTATTTCTGTAAATATCTACCAAGCGATCGTACTTCCCACAGGATTCAATCAGCGAACTCGTTTCTCGCAACTCTCAAACTATCTACCAAACGATCGTACTTCACACAGGATTCAATCAGCGAACTCGTTTCTCGCAACTCTCAAACTATCTACCAAACGATCGTACTTCACACAGGATTCAATCAGCGAACTCGGTCCTCGCTATTCCCCGTCTGCAGTTTCAACTGAATAGATCTCCTTTTAGGCTTTTTAACTAAATTCTATCATTAAAGGGTGGTTATCTTTCCGTTCATGTGATGTCAATGTTCTTTCGGTCGTGACACCTGATGTTTGCTATCGTGACCTACTGATTATCTCGAATACAATTAATAAAAATACCTGCTCAGGCTCACTCATGTTGGTCAATGGTACACGCTCGTAATAAAAGGGTAAAATTTACGCATCAAAGTGAGTCATCATGACAATACGATAAGCCAAACCATCAAATCAGATTGAGCAACCTCATAAAATTCATCACAACATGTAACTGAGTGAAAGGGACCGAGTATGAACCGCAGCTGAGAATGAATGCACGACCTTCCCTGAACTTGGCGCGACCGAAGAAATAGCAAAGTGAGTTCATAGTGCACAATGAACGTGCACTGTATCCAGAAGACTCCTAATAAAGCGAATAGACATTGGAAACGCCTCATTCCGATTAACAGCTTAACACGTTGTGCAGCAGAGGGTGTCCGTTCATGAGTGGGTCTACGTGAGTTGGAGAGCCCCCGCCATACATGCCTATATGAATGAAGCCCGGCATATTTAAAGTGGAGATGGGAGGGGTGATGCTCAGTCGTTAGGTCACAATTTATTACTCGATTTATAGGTTCGTGATGGGTGGATAATAAAATTTAACAACTTAACCGGAATAAGTTCAATCGTATAAGATCAGATGCAGTGACTGTTGAAGGGAATGGGACCGTGTTTAGGCGAAATAAAATGACCTTTTTATACCTTGCCCCACGTCCTTCAGCCCTAGGATACCTTGCCCCACGTCCTTCAGCCCTAGGATATCCGGTGACATGAAGATTTTTTTTTGCAATACGTTAAACAAAAAGTGTGAATAATTTCAGTGAATTTAGAAACTATTTGAAAGCCATTGTCATTATAAAAATTCTCTCAAGTTGAAATTAATAGTTGAGAAAACTTTATTTCGTCTCTGTGCTACGATTAATAGTTAAGAAATCTTTATTTCGTCTCTGTGCTACGATTAGCGCATCTTATCTGATCCGTAGGCTTCGTTACCGTCAGCAGGAGCAGTTTAAAGACAACATTTCTCTATTTATCATCATTATAATTGTCAATACATACTTGGGGCCTCATGAGCTGTGATATTTTCAGATCCCGACACTCAGAAGAACGACGGTGTGTACTCTGCTTACGTGACCTCCTTCTCAGGCGAGACGTCCTCTTTGTCTGTGTCCTTCACCATATCTTCCTCCAGCTCTGCGAAGTCCTTCATG
>SDVV010010995.1:0-16023 GCA_016164225.1 Gammarus roeselii
ATAGATGTGTGTGTGTGTGTATGTTTTATGTTGTGACTAACAACGGAACTGCTGTATGATCAGTTGCCTGAAGCACAAATTTCCAGGGGTTTTCTGCTCCATTATTTTGCTGGTCCTTTGCAGTCTAGCGTGCTGTGGCATTTGTGCCTCCTGTCATGCTCTGCACTCTGGCCTTGCTTAGGTGTGGGGTGGTCTTGAGGCAACCAAGGTGAGAAACTACCAGCAGTTGTATAATTGCATGTTTACAAAAATTTACATTTCTTTTCAAATCCTTCATAGCTACACAACAAACTAAAACACATTTGTAGTATCACTACCAAATCTGGCCACAACCCATTGGAAACTCCAACCCCAGCATCGAAGTTTGCGGAACTTTGATTTTCCAGAGCCGAAATTCTCTGAAACCTGATAAACAAGCTTTCACTTATGCAATTTTTCAGGAATTCTATGTGTGCATCAAATTCTTACTAGTTGTTGATACCAACTAACAAAGACCTGCTCTTTCAAATCCATGGTCAAAATTTGGCTTATCTGATGTTTCGGGGCCTAACAAAGGGGCGCGTTGAAGCTATCTATTTTAGTAACTAAAATCCACACCTTTCACGCAAATCCTTGGCATTATGAAATACCCCAAATGTGCATGTAATAGGCTTAATATAGAAAATGGCTCTAAATTCAGTGTTCAATTATATGTACAAAATGAAAAAGCTAGGTACCCAACAAATCTACGTGGAGCTTAGCTTATGGTTTGCTTCTTTTATGCATTTTTAAATACTGCCATCTTATAAGGTGTGAAAAGGAACAACTAGAGAATGAATAAGCTCAGGGCTCAGTTTTTGAAAAAAAAACTAATGAAAATACAGACATAAAGCTTTGCATATAGTGGTCCTTTTCTTTATATTGATCCATTAAAGATCAAAAACTCTGCAGTATTAGAAAAGCTCAATGATTTTGAAATACAGCTGTAGTTCATGATATGACAAGCAAGGCATCAGAAACAATCAAATTCCACATGCTGTAACAATGGGAGCTAAAAAATAGCCTGGTTCAGAGGCTGATTTTTGAATATTGGAAACAAATTTTGTAACATAGATGTGGATATTGGCAGTAAATGCCAAATCTTTGCAGTTTTTGTCTGTCATGGAGAGCAAGACCTAAAAAAGACTATATTCCAAGCTAGGCTATAAAACAAGAAATTTCTGATAAAGAGGATGGGGAGATTGCATTTGGTGTTCTCTTTTCACTTGTCCAAAAAACATCAAAATCATGGCTACTTGACAAAGCCACAGCATTTTAAATATAAATAAATGACTGACAGGGACGCAAGCAATAACAATAGTTTTTATAGCTGGAGGCTACAAACAAATTAAATGGATATCACGTGCTGAAACATGAAAATTTATCATCAATTATTTTCATAGACGGGATTTCAAGAAACTACCTACAAGTCAGAAGCTATGGGATTAGGGAGTTTGCCCCATTTAGTCAATAATAGTGAACGAGTTGGTGGTATTTACATAG
This sequence comes from Gammarus roeselii, assembly GCA_016164225.1. Classification (NCBI taxonomy): domain Eukaryota; kingdom Metazoa; phylum Arthropoda; class Malacostraca; order Amphipoda; family Gammaridae; genus Gammarus; species Gammarus roeselii. The sequence goes on from SDVV010010995.1 coordinate 1,522, forward strand.
ATAAAATGCAATCTATCTATATTGCACTACAAACTATTTGGGGTAGATTTATTCATAACAGGTGAATTTACAATTACATCTGGAGTGATAATGCAAGCATAAGCATATTTTTTCCGCAATTTTATTTATAGTTGTATTTCAATGAATCAAATGTTATTCAAAAAGAAAATGATCACCCCAGTGGGAATTGCAAATAAATATATTTTCATAATATGACACTTTGAATGATTAGATACATTATTATTAGTTAATCATCTTTACAGAAAACAATAGCGCTAAGAGCAATGAGGTTTTATGCAGGCATTATTCATCACCCCTTTGTGTATTTCAGACTGGCAAATTTGTTAACAGGATTCTGAATTCAGCATGTTGCCCTGATCTAATACATGCAGTGGTTGCAAGGTCACTTACCAAAGTTTGAACTTGACTAACTATGCAGACATTTAGAGTTGAACAGTAGGACTTGTGTAGGTTCTAATATTCCAACTTAACAAAGTTTGAACTTGACTATTTCTCATGACATAATAGTTGAACAGTAAGGCTTGTGCAGGTGCTAATATTCCAACATATCCAAAGTTTCAACTCGATTATCCTAATAGAAGAATTAAACAGAAGGGATTGCAGCACTGCGCAGGCACTAATATTACAACTGATACGCAAACACTCTTCTGAACGCTAATTAGCACCACCTTGCATGTGATGAGTAACTAGTCTCACCGTAAGTAGTTCCTGTGTGCTGGCAATCATCATCTGTTGCTTGACCTGCTCCATTAGTGTCTCACGCTGACTGGGAGACAGTTTGCTAAGGGTTTCAGCATCCATAGTTACAATACACAAAACTGATATATACCGTTTAGTGTTTGATAGACCTACTGCAATCAGTTTATGTAGTTCTAGTCAACAGAACTAACAACAATTCAAAGAGTATTCCTGTACTGTATTAAAATAAAATTACTTGCAACTAAGAGAACAGTTATGTCCCCAAAAACAGTAGGTAACTAGATATCATAATGGGATTCAGGGCATTTACCAATTTTTTGTTAAAAATTAAGGCTGTAGCAATTTATGGGCTTGCTTGTGAAGAGGATGAAGAAGTACACAGTACAGTGACTGATAACAAAGTGCTAGGGATATTGGAGCCTGCAGTCCTTGGCTCAATTGCTTGGGTATAAGATAGAGTAATAGGTGTAATTGAAAATAATTGCCATGATTGGGTGAGAAGTTACATTCACTCTGAGTGGATTCAGAGCATTTGAGGATGAAGATGAGAGGAACTTGCAAGACAGCAAGTTGCTCTAACTTGGGAGTGAATGAGAAAAATTATTTTCTTCAATTTAAAAAAATATTTAAATAATCATGGCAATAATGATTTCAACTAAGGCCATGATTCTGGCAGTGAACTTGTGAAGTGAAGAGTTTCAGTTCCAATCACTCAGATGGTAACAACTTTGTTGGGCCTAAAACAGAGTACACATCATTCTGGATGGCCTTTTGAAGAATCCTATGAATTTGTCTGGCAACAAAGCATTGTTTGCCACAGCAGAACAATCATCTCCCAGTATTGTCTGTTACTTCTAAAAGCATAGCATAGTTAGTCAGCAAATATCGTGAATAAAATTAGGTTTGAACTGCGAAAAAAAATCTCAAGAGCTTCAAATTGTTCACCCATAGCTGCTGTTTCAACAATATCAACCAATGAGCATGATGCTACTTCTTTTAGTAGGCTGAGGAGTATGCCAATATCATAGACGCAGAAGGGCCTCAAGGATGCACTGTCAACTGAGAATGTGAGATGTGGGTTTGTATTTACCCGTTGCAGATCTCATTTATTGCTTGTGTCACAGTATGTGATAACAACAAGAAACCAGAACTGCAATCAGTAAGCAGAAACCTACATCTCATGTTTTAAGCTGGCAATGCAACCTTCTGTGTCAAAGATATTAGCCTACTCTTAATATGGTGGAGCCGCAGCAAATATTATATATTTGAATATATAAAAAATACCTTCCAAAATGTGGTTAGGCCCACTCCAATTTTAAAGGAAAGAAAAAACTCTTAATAAAGGGCTCCCAAAAAACTTTTGAACAAAGCATTTCACCACACCATACATACATAGCATCGAACGGGGTGACTCCCCTTGGTGGGAAACACGGGGTGACTTCCAACACCCCCCTTTTGGGCACCAAAACGTCGGATATGTCACCATTTGACTGCGGGGCTTGAAAGAGCTGGTCTATGTTAGTAAGTATCAGCTTCGTATAGAAATTTGATATGCGCACAGAATTTATGAAAAAAAATCCTAGTGAAGGTGTGTTGTTCAGGTGCCTGATAATTTTAGTTAGGAAAAATCAATGTTCCGCTAACTTTAATGCAGTCTAGAGTTCCCATTGGATTATAACCAAATTTGGTGGTGATACTCGGAATAGGAAGTAGTTTGTTGTGTAGGAAGGATTTTGGAAAAAAATGTTAACTTTTATAGATATATACAAATATACAACTGCAAGGAGTTGCCCCAGGTGAAAAAACTATCGGGGGTGACTTCCCGCACATATTTTGTTATTAAACATCTTTGTTTGTCTTCATTGAAAAGTAGTTAAATGCAATTTTTTGAACATATAATGACATATGGAGGTAAATGACTCACAATAATGACACCACAGCTAATTTCAATATGCGTAAATAATTTTATAATGACCCGATGTTAATAACACATGGTGACAAGTTTAGGCCTGAATGTTAACTTATGTTTAATGCCCAGGATTTTTTTTTCTCACATTTTCATATCAAGATAACAATACCTTACCTAGCATGACTTGTATTCATGTTAATGCAATAAGTTTGCTATAGAGTTGAGGCAATACATTTTTTACATGTTTTATCATATTATTGAAAAGATCATTTTTTCGTAATATTTGCTCATTTACTGATACTTTAAGGTCATAATTAGTTTAGGATGTGGAGAAATGACTTCCAATAGAGTTAGATTGCAATTATTGAATAAAAACTTTGTTTCCCAGGGCAAAACCGGGAAAAAAATCCTTTGGCAGTCGGGTATTACGGCAGCAAAAGATGAGCATCAAAAACACCTGTCACAGACATCATATTTTACTTCACATTTTATTTTTAGCAACTGATATATACTAACACAGGCATGCTCTTTCAATTGGTACTCTCACACTTCAAATTCGCGTTTCAATTATTGATAAATGGGGGTGCCGGAAGTCACCGCATTTGGTGCAGGAAGTCATCCCTGATTGGGGGCCATAGCTTGCCACAGTTTTTCATCAATAACTTCTTTTTGGTTGATGATAGAATGTTGAAACTTACAGTGCTTGATGATCAATATAGTAGCTATACACACCGTATATACAAAGTTTCTTGGCCGCGTACTTTTTGAGTTATTTTAAAGCATGCTCAAAATGCGGGGAGTCACCCCGGTTGACGCTACATATATATATATATATATGTATACATATATATATGTATACATATATATATATATATGTGTATATATATAAGTCAAACATCAGGTTAGTTGAATTAATTTTTTCTCATATATCAATCAGCAAGGGCTTGTTTATAGAGGGTGATATTTGTGAACTGCACCATCTCTGCAGGCAAGTCATTCCACACGCTAATGAAGCTCACACTTGGAGATCAGTAGAGAAAGAAGGAAACACAAACATCATTAAATGACACCAAGCACCAACTCTTGAAGACTATGAAATCATTTGTAGCAAATCCTCCAGTAGCAAGTAAGCTGCTTCATTCTGACTCCACATCAATTTCCTATCCTGTGAATTCACCTGCAGGTCCTGAATCCAGGCCAGCATGATGCTCCTCCCCATACTTGCCTTGAAAGGCAGTAATGCCTCTCAACAACCCATCATATGTTTTAGCAGCTTACTTTTGCTAAGGCAGAGTGAAATTTTAGTTTACACTTACTCTATTTCCCAGCTAACCACTTTCGACCCTCTAGACGATTTCATCCTTTAATTCTTTTCATGCTCTCCTTCTTTGGTTCATATTCCTAACTCTACCTCTAGCCAGCCTATTGTTGCCAATCCAATCTGATGTTAATGGCTTGCTCTGTTCCGAACTTTTTCACCGCTCTTTCATTATCTCTCCCACAGCTAACACCACGTGCAGCACCACCTCTCGCATTTAACATACACTAAAAACGCTTGGCATATGTCTATGACAAAATTGAACGGCAACATATCATGTTTAAAAATGGTTAATTGATTACAATTTGTTTCGAATAAAATATTTGGTCTTTTACCCGACTTTCCACGACAATGCCGTGACCACTCACTGAAGAAAATACATCATATAATGGCAATTTTTTTTTTGCATGCGACCTCTACAGTCACAGGGAAACGAGCCCGGGCTATCGAGTCGAGAAGCGAACTCTCTCTGTCACTGAGCCACGAAGGATGTATATAATACCGTCACGTAGCGAATCTAAAGTGTATGAGGGATTTATAACGGTGGAATATGGTCCAGTTAATAACATGGCTGTTATTTAAAACGGTAAAATATTCTAATATCATTTCTGGAGCGTATCAACAATTACCATCTGCAGAAATGCGTACGAATGACCAGCGTTGCTAAAGAAGGTCATTTTGCCATTCTGCTTGTGTGAACACGTTTTAGTATTACTACTCAGCGCCAACTCTCCGAGCTAGTCAACTTCCATTGAACAGGTGATTGTTGGTACACAATAGTTTGGCTTCCTAACAATATATAAATTTTGCTAATTCACGCGATCGCGTAATTATTTGGATCTGCTTTAAAGGAGAGATATTGAAGCAAATTTAGTGTTTGAAGTACCTGGACTCTCATGCGGAGAAAACTATGATCTACGGGTTGAAACGTGGAGGGTGGAAGAGCACAGGTTGAATGATTCGAGATGAAATGTTTGGGAGGTATGGCTGGGCTGAGGGATAGGATCTATAATGGTATTGTTTGAATTAGAAAGGGGATGTTGTAGGACAGAGCCGCTTTACGTGTTTTAACGTAGTTCAGGCACAGCGATGGATGATTGGTGAAATGAGAGATGAAAGAAGAGGTGAGGAGGCGTGAGAAGCTTTCCCGCTCTTGGCGTGTTGCTGAGAAACGGAGTGGACGAGGATCGGGATCCGGGTCCCGACGAGGATCAGGACCCGGAAAGCATGACGCAGCAGGAATGAACCAGTGAAAGCTGTCGGGTCCCACTGCTAACACTTATCTCGGATCTCAATCCTGACCAGACCATTTATCGCTAAAGGACTAAGTTGCGGTATGTGTGTGTGTGAAGTGCACCCTGCCATCGGCCTCACTCCCCTTTAGAGGATTTAGCCTGGAGTCAGCATCTTTGGTATCTATAAATCTAAAACTTTTTGTATCAGTGGGATCCTAGATGCAGTCAGAGCGGATTCGGACATCACAAAGTAAAAAATAAAATAATTGTTCATATATTTATTGTCAAATACCTAAATAAAACAATCACACCGAATGAAATGCTTGTTGATCGATGAAGCTGACGTCAGTCACATGCCCAACGTATGCGCTAGGTATACGTCCTGGCAACAGCAGCACTGATCTTCTTATTCTATGATTGATGAAATAACTATAAGCAGAAGTAATACAATAAATGAAATCATGACATTCATAAATTTAAATAACACAGAGTTAGCCTAAAAAATATATAAAAGTGTATAAATTTAGAGCGCCGCCAATAAAATTATATTTTGTGCTCGGAATATAGCATTATTAAATTATTTTATTTTAAATAACGCTGTTGGTTAAAGTGTAACCTCAACTAAATCTATTTGATATTTGTTAACATCAACATCGTCATTGCACCATTCTGATTTACGTCCAAATTGAGAGGGGTAGTTGAAGTTGTATGAAACGAATTTCAGCCACGATTAAAAAATTGAGAATAATGTCTGCTGAGTAACACTGAATTTCACTGCAATTTGTAAACTTGGAAGCAAACAAGAACAAACAGAAATATTCATTGGAGAACAAACAATAAAAAAAACAAATAAAATAATCGACGTAGTTGTTTTTTCCAACATTCAATTTGCAAACCAACACACCTTGCAAACAAACCGTCGCATCTTGCTGAGACAGCCAGCACAGTAGTGACCAAGGTCATTATGACAATGATGTTGTACACTTCCTTTGAGTGTCGATATAATGAACATCGAGCGCTTACAATTTCCCGGTTATATTTTTATCGCATGAATTAAAGCAAGTCAATCCAGTCGGTTTTATGCAAATAATATCCGTAGTGATCACCAAGTAATCTATACATAAATAAGTTATGTCGTTGTTTCAACAGAAGAAGATACATAGATGAAATGAATAAACCGAAGATCTACTCAAGTGGAAATTTTATCTGTTTAAATGCCTCTTAAATTTTACAGTTCAAGTAAATGATAGGGATAAATAAACTGTTTATAACATACATGTTTTCACTCCATGCACATGAAAAAAAACTCCGTACTTAAATAAATTAGAATGTTAAAAATGTAGGGTTTAAAAATAAGGGAATCGTCTTATATTCAGAGAAAACAATTGTATATGATAACAAAATGGAAAAGCTGTTATATTAACATCTTTTCCATTTTGAAGAGCGCCCAAAGTGATATGAAAAAAAAATTGGGTGACTCTTTTTAAATTGATTGAAAATTACGTACGATTTTTTTTTGTGTAACGTGATCGTGGCGCCAGATTTCCCATCCTATTTTGACAACTATAGAACTATAAAATTCTACCCACAATTGTTTAGCCAAAGTTTTAACATTTGATCACGCAACCAATTTCTCACTTAAACAAAATTTGAAAGCATCTGCATCATGGGCATATCCCATGATGCTTCTCAAATTAAGCAGATCATGAGTATAGATCAAGAGGAGACCACGAGCAAACCATGAGCAGACGAAGAGCGTGACAGAAGCTCTACAGACCGCAACTAAATGAGACGTTCACGGTTGTATTAATTAAAGATTTATTTAATATAGAATGAATCAATTATGGAATCTGATGCAATATAAACAAATTACAATCTAAATTCAGGTGTTATACACCTTACATATCGGTTCATATATATTTATGTATAGTCGCCACTCTCAGCGACTACGGGCCCTGGGTAGGATTCCAAACATATTACTGTAAGCGTAGGATGGTTTCGTTGTACTAAATAACTCCGTCGTGTTGATATCTACTTTGATACCTAGTTTTAAATCTGTATGTTTTGTGTATTTCTTCTACTCGCACGAGAACCGTTGTGAGTGTAGGCCATTTGTGCCTGTCAATCAAGTGGAGACGTCAGCATTTCTTGTGTCTGTTAGGATAACGTCTGTCCCGGGTTAGGTTACGTGGACGAGAGCCTTTGTAAGTGTAAGCCATTTGTGCCTGTACAACAAGTAGAAAGGTCAGCATTTCGGTGCCTGCTATAGAATTGCATGAGGGCCATGTGTTAATTATAAAATAACTTGGGTGCCAATGGGACACCAGTAAATCCGAGGACACGCCCTTTAACAGTTAGCTAAAGGTCGAGCTTTTTTCATTGGACAATTCCAATCTCAAACATTAACGCGAGGCGCCTCCCCTTTTTTGTAAGATTATAAGTGATTGGGTACAGTTAGCGAAGGGCAGGGCGGACAAGGACAGACCAACACCGGCGGCCACCGCAGAAGGACCTAAAGTTGAGTGTTGGCGTAGGATCTTTGGTCCATTTATTGTGGACAATGTTAGGATTTCACTGACTCGTTGATTAAAGAACCGTAGCAAATGTGAGTGTTTTATTTCTGTCTTAGTTACCCAAATTATTCATTAAGAGGTCAATAGTAAGAAACTCACAACACAAGTAGGATGAACTACGGAGCAAATAATGAACAATTTTAACAGCGGCTAGCTCTGCTCAAACTTAGGGATACCGTAGAATAAGTATCATTGATACGCTCAAGGACGGGCCTAGCGGGGTAGTGCTGTTTAGGCCTTCAAGAAAAACTGGATTGGTCTCCTCAGTCCCAGGCAAGAGTATGTCCATGACATACAAAGGACTCTTCCAACCAACCTATTATAATTGAGACGGTACTGTCACTGGACCAGTAGAGAAGCAGAACAGATTTAGAATGATTTAAAAATGAAAAATAATGAAGTAAAACGCAGAAATGTACAAGCCCTCACGATACGCAGCATATAAAATACTACTAAGGCATAACAGTTAGGAGGTAGCAGTTTGGTGCCAGAAGGACATTGACTCCAGTGCACTAGAAAGCCTTGACACTCTAATCTTATCTAGTTGGTAGCACGCGTGCATAATCAGTATTACATGTGTAGTCCTTTACGGGGTCCTGACCGACTAATTCACTCTTGTTTACTGTACATGTTAGCTAATTTATTAACTATGGGAGTGAATTATTTCAATATACAACCAAGGTAATGAGAAAAAAAAACAGGTGAGTTGTGCAATAACAAAAAATAGTGGCTTAGTTGGTTGTTGTGCAAACCCCCATCACGACAGTATCCACCATGTTTGATCCGAAAATGTTCACAACACAGTACATTCCTCAGACGAGTTAGATTAACTTACATAATCTTTCCGATGCAAAAAGTCTTTGAAGTCCTTGACCCTAGAGCGGTTTTAACTCATTCTCTAATTTAAGTTCTAAGGTTAGAAGGAGAATCTGACTCTGTCGTAAGCAATAAAGATGAATACATTATGCATAGACTATTGTTGCAGATATGCAATATGTGCACGTAACATTTTTCAATACAAACCTTTAGGAAGAACAGCTCGAAGAACTATTTAGTAATTTGATTTGCCCCATCAAGACCTTGCCAGTACATGCTCTGCGTCCCTAATGTTTTTGTCATTATATTTATTTTTTAGTGTTGAAAAATAATTCAGCTAGAAAATGTCCCATGTATTTATTAGACTTCCATTCAAAAGTTGTTCAACCTAAAGTGGATTGCCGAAATGTACCCATTTCATTTTAGGATGACCAGTTACTAATGTTGCTTCACAGTAATTATTTGGCACCGTTTTAATTTTACCTATTGATAATTTTTTTTGTCTCATAAAGTGCAGTAATATTAAAAAATTAGACATCCAAACTCAACACACACGGTGTGATGTCACGGTGCAAATATATGTTGTAAGCAACCACCATTCAAAGTTGCTTGAGCGCACTAATTTCCTTTAAAGATGCCGCGTCACTGGTCGATGATCAATTATATACCTTCTTGCTAGAACAAAGGCGAGATCGGCTGTGGCTCATTCTGATAAGTTATGTTTACAGGAAAATAAGTTATGTTTATAGGAAGATAAGTTGGTTATATAGGAAGATAAGTTGGGTTTATAGAAAGATAAGTTATGTTTTTAGGAAGATAAGTTGGGTTTATAATAAGTAATGGGAGATGGAAACTAGCAATGGTTGTCAGCGAAACAAAAAATATTAAGCGAATGGAAGTATATAGTGAATACAACTACAACTGTATCATACCAAAAATCAGTGTCACTTGTCGATGAAAGATGCGGCAGGTCAAAGAATCTTGACTTGTTGACGAAAGGACACATTTCCATGAAAATATATATATACATAAATTTCTGTCAAGGCATTACCACAACAAATATTTTTCCTAAATCGATGTCTCCGGGCAACGGAAGAAATAGTCACTGAACACATTAAAACACGGAATAACACGCAAACAAGGCTTATAGTAAGGCGAGTTAAGCTCGAAAGAGTAAAAAAAATATTTAGGTTAACAAATGATGTGAGAAATTAAGGTTGTTCTTGAGTGCTCCTACTGATGGGCCTAACAATTCAACCGAGAACCGGAACTAAGGAGGTATTTCTAGGCAAATAATCGACAGTGATAAATGATAATTCTGCCAAACAAATATTACTTAGAGCCCTCCATTTTAGCATGTGCTAAGCACCTTTTCTAAACAGAGCGGGAATAAACAACGCATTGGGTACAATAGTAATAAAAATAAAGCACATGGTAGTAAAAAAATATTAATTTTACTACGTCATGGCACCCATAAATACTTGATGTCCTTCCATGTAACAGTCATCAACAGATAAATGTATTACACTATCAATACCTCTAATTATAATAACAACAACAACGCATGGAATTGCAAAGTACAGTATCGCTTCCACTTAGGATCGTAGCAGCACAATGCAAGGCCAACCTGTCTTAGAACACTGCAAGTTGAGATGCTCGCTGCCCGCACCGTGGTAAGGAAGGTGCAAAGTCAACCTGTCTTGGAACACTGCAAGTTGAGATGCTCGCTGCCCGCACCGTCGTAAGGAAGGTGCAAGACCAACCTGTCTTGGAACACTGCAAGTTGAGATGCTCGCTGCCCGCACCGTCGTAAAGAAGGTGCAGGGTCAACCTGTCTTAGAACACTGCAAGTTGAGATGCTCGCTGCCCGCACCGTCGTAAGGAAGGTGCAAGGTCAACCTGTCTTGGAACACTGCAAGTTGAGATGCTCGCTGCCCGCACCGTCGTAAGGAAGGTGCAAGGCCAACCTGTCTTGGAACACTGCAAGTTGAGATGCTCGCTGCCCGCACCGTGGTAAGGAAGGTGCAAAGCCAACCTGTCTTAGAACACTGCAAGTTGAGATGCTCGCTGCCCGCACTGTGGTGAGGAAGGTGCAAAGCCAACCTGTCTTAGAACACTGCAAGTTGAGATGCTCGCTGCCCGCACCGTCGTAAAGAAGGTGCAGGGTCAACCTGTCTTAGAACACTGCAAGTTGAGATGCTCGCTGCCCGCACCGTCGTTAGGAAGGACTACAGTAACTGCTCTGGACACGCGAACAGACCATATCAATGAGCTTCGTTTATGGAAGTGCCTTGAACACAGTGAAGAAGATTTATGGCGAGACAGGTAGTGATAAGGTTTAAATAATTTTGTTAGCCAATCATTACTCGAGAGCGAAACATCTCATGAAGTCGAACGATTTCGACCGGCTATAGCTATTCAATTTTGTTGAAACTGAGTAAAGAGGCCATTAAAAGGTTGACAGCTCTACACGGCTTGCAGGATGAGCGGTATAAGCCACCCAAAGATCAGAGCTGTCAGCAGCGCGAGGGCAGAGAAAGCTGTCAATCCCTGAGCCAGTCACGCCTGTCGAGGGATGCTCATAGTCCAACGGTCCTTGAGAAACTGCAGGAAGTTGTAGTGCAGCAGAATGAGACGCTTTTGGAGATGCACCATCCCCAGCAGTGAGTGCTGCAACAAAAACAAACTCATGAGGTCAAGAGCTTAAATAATTTTACACGATCAGCTTTGGATAAAACTGAAATAACATTTTATCCTTCACCACAAAGGACAGTGTTCATTGCCTTGGCTCTGCATGAGGGTACCTACACGCATTTTTACAGATAGCATCAGAAACCTAACTTCAAATCAAGTTACAATACAATAGGTACCATCTTCAACTGCTCTCTGTAACAATCGATGTAGACATTTAAACAAGATTTTCAGGAACTCAATTTTTCCTGCAAACGTGTTGTGAAGCACTGAGGATTTAGGATATAATTCCGTTTGTGGGACTGTATCACGAGCAAGCGTAGTCAGGGAAAATGTTTTATTGATCAATCTGGCATGAACTCTAGGGTTCAACCCGGTCGTTTTCAGACACGAAACCCGGTAAAAACAGTGTGGCTCCGACTGTATGGAGACGATAACAATATTATGCAGACGGGGTGCGCAATAACAATGTTGTGTTCTTGATTACAACGCCGCTAAAGCTAGGCTATCGCAATAGGATGGGATGACTCATGTCAACACTTTCACACAACAATCAGCAAAGCGTCTTTCGGGGCTAGTTTCCAAAATGAGCCTATTACGTTTCAATTTCACATAGCAGCTATGGTGCCCTGCAAATGTAATATAATTGAAGGACTGAGCAGCAACATTGCATAACCACATCAACTCTTCTACATCTTTCCTACGGGAACCCGAATGCTTCTCAGCCGTTCAATTGGTATAAGGGCGGAGAATTTAAAACGGGAACACTAAGGATATATCTTTGTCCACATGAATTATACACGACAGATTGAGGCCAGAGGAGTGTATGGCCAAGACTGCCCTTATTCTTCAACTACTAGCTACATTGTAAACAGAGCTGTAACTAGCGCCGCTTAGCGGCGCAATTTTTTTCTAGCGGAACCACAAGCGCCGCTATATTTTGAAATAACTAGCGAATTCCCCAGCCCCGCTAGTTTCTAAAACACTATTTCTAAAACGACGAGTTCAGAACGCGTTCGAACGCAAAGTGAGAACATCAACATATCTCCCGCATGATACCGGCATAAAACGTTGCACGTTTGCCCAATCGTTGCACGTTGCCATGTAGCTGTAGGCTGCAGCTGCACATGTCAACAAGTATCACTCGTGGTGTGACTTAAAAATGTGTTCATAGTGCTATGAGCGATGAAATTGACAGTAACAATATCTCTACAGGGCGTAGATTGATGTGCAGTTAGGAATTCGACTCATAAAACAACTGACATAAGCCTAATTAATTCGGGCTTATACTAAAAGTAGCGCTAGCGGTACTTTTTGTGTAAACCACTTGCGATGGCTGGAGCGCCGCTACATGTTCTCATCATTAGCGGTAGCGGCGCTGGTTTTTATCAGTGGCGCTTACAGCTATGATTGTAAAGCACCTCATTGTACACACTTACGTCCACACACTGGAGCTAGCGTGGCTAACCCGTCCTAACCGCTGGACTCCAGTCGGTGGGACTTTTTCTCTCAACCTCTTTATAGGTAGGCGAGGGAACGAGTCCCCGATGTACCTAACTGTTAACACATGTAACTAATTCCTGTCGAGTATTATTGCTTTTTCTATTTCAGCTAGGTAAAGAGCAAACAGAAAAGTCTAATTTTTTAAACATATGGACATATAAATGAAGATTCTTAGGAGCTACATAGACATGGATTCACGGACTTACAGCAGCCTCCTCAAATCTAGAGAGTGTACAATACTGTAACATTCATATCTAGTTGAATTAAACGTTGTTGCAGTAGCAGCATCATAGCGAGCCACCACAGCCAGTCTGGACCGTCAGGCTTGGTCTAGTACACTTACCCTGGCCAGAAGATACAATTGCAGCATGATGGCGAGCCACCACAGCCAGTCATGAACGCGAGGCTTGGTTCAGTACCCTTATCTTGACCAAAAAGAATAGTTCCAGCATGGTAGTGAGCCCCCACAGCAGACAGGACCGCAAAGCTTGGCTCAGTGCCCTTACCATATCCAGATGGAGCAATAAGCTACCACAGCTTGTCAAGACCGTCATGTTTGGTACAATACCCTTACCTAAGCATGATGATGCAGTGACAGCCACGTGGCAAGCCACCACAGCCTGTCAAGATCGTGAGGGTGATCCACTAGCGTTACCTTAGCCAGATGATGCAGTGGCAGCATAGCGGCGAGCCACCACAGCCAGTCAGGACCATGAGGTTTAGTCCAGTAGCTGTGCTCTACTGGAGGCATCTCTCCACAATATTGGACGATCTTGTCACGAGCCACAGCAGGTATTCGTCTGAACCACAACTCTACGCTTCGCCGCATCTTATCATGCAGTCTCTGCGTCTCCACAAGCTTTTCGTCTACATCCAACTCATCCTGTCAAAGAACGAAGAGTCAATCAGACCTCCGCGCACGGTCAATAACATTGAAGAGAAAAGGGAGTATGAATAATACGATTTCCGTAGCGTAGATTCCCAATTCTATCTGAGTAAGGAACACAGTGAAAGCAATTGAATGGAAATACCAGACACTGAGTATTAGTAGCTAAATCCTGGACGTGCGTATACTTTACTGAGAAACCTATCAAGCTCACCTCGATAAAGTCTACGGTAGCGACGTTGTAGCCATCGAGGTGACTCCTGTGCAGCACTTTGAACCTCCTCTTTCCGACTGTGTTGAGGATGGACCGCCCGTCGGGCAGATACCTGATATCTCTGATCTCAAGTGTAGTGCCGTACTCACAGTAGCCATTGCCGGACTCCAAGGCGCCACACATACCAAACTCTCGTGTGCCGGACTCCATGCAGCGTCTGATCATGAGCTTGTAGCGAGGCTCGAATACATGTAGCGGACAGTCCATAAGAGGTAGCGCTACAGTTGCCACGAAGATAGGAATAGGGTGGGAGGAGTCGCGACCAGCAGCACACAGGTTGTCCAGCTCTTCATGCACTTGCTGCTGACGACCGAGGTACTCCTCTCCAAACAGTCTCTGGATCACGGCCTCGACGAAGTCGTTAATTATGAACCGACGGTCGGCAAGGAACTGCAAAAACGAATAAATGGACTCGAAAGTGAAAAGGAAGGTGCCAAAGCCGATTCGTTTATAACAAATTGCAAAGATATGTAACGATCGTTCATTATTGACAGGGCACATATTTAACAATGGTGAATCCCCAGAAATAATCATATATGTCCGAGACAGTGATTGTAAGTAAACAGCAGTTATTCTG
>SDVV010010997.1:0-16023 GCA_016164225.1 Gammarus roeselii
TGAGAGCAGAGGAGAGAAGAAGGTTGAATGTTTTCTAGATGAAGTGTTTGAGGAGCATGGCTGGAGTAACGCTGAGAGACCGGATCACCAACGACGTGCTTCGAATCAGAACAGGGATGGTGAAGAAGTTGGAGAACAGAGTGGATTCGCGTGTACTGAGATGGTTCGGGCACATGGAGAGGATGGGTGAAGAGAGATTGGTGAAAAGGGTGATGAATGCGGAGGCGAGTGGTCGCAGGCCTAGAGGCAAACCGAAGTTTGGGTGATGGATGGTCTGAAGCAGACGTTGGGAAGGAGAGACATGAAAGTGGAGGTGGCGAGAGAGCCAGCGTGAATGGTTGATTTTGACGCTGCTACGATGTGCTTTCCCGCCCTTGGCATCCTGCTGTCGAGATGGTCGTGGGGGGGGGCGGCTATTATGACGCAGCGGGGGTAAACCAGTGAAAACTGTCGGGCCCTGCTGCTGACGACGGTTCCTCGGACTGCACTCGGGACCCTGAGTTCAAGTTGAGGGGCTACCGGCCGGACCCTTTAGCACAAAAGGGCTAAGTTGTGTTAGTGTGAGCGGATGAGGGTGTGAGGTGCGCCTTGCCGTCGGCCACCCCCTTTCTGGGCGATGCGACCTAGTGTCTGTATCTGTATCATACATTGCTTGCAAAAAAATAATTAATTGTTTCCCAAGGCTTTCTAGTGCTCTAGAGTCAACATCCTTCTGACATCGAACGGTGCCAGGGATTAAGAGAACCGCTACCATACCCCTTGCGTGGCGTACGAGGCGACGAATAGGGTAGAGCTGAGGATGCCTTCCTCAATAAATTTCTCCCTCTAAATGTGCAAGGCGACTGTGGGGGTTGAGGCTCACGCCCCTCCATACCTTATTGTTAGGGTTACTAACTGCGAGTGTTTGTGATACGGCTGAAGCAGATAAGAGAGAGATAGGTATGATGTAGTGAGGTTTGATGTGTTGTTGTTGTTGCTCAGCCCCGGTTTCCACCTACGATGGGGAAAACCACGCCAGCGCACCGCCCGAAATTCCCTAACTGTGGTGTACGGAGCTGAGACTTGGGGATGAGAGCAGAGGAGAGAAGAAGGTTGAATGTTTTCGAGATGAAATGTTTGAGGAGCATGGCTGGAGTAACGCTGAGAGACAGGTTCACTAACGACGTGGTTCGCATCAGAACGGGCATGGTGAAAAAGTTAGAGGACAGAGTTGATTCGCGTGTTCTGAGATCGTTTGGGCACAAGGTGAGTATGGATAAGGGAGATTGGTGAAAATAGTGTTGAAGTCAGAGGCGAGTGGACACAGGCCTAGAAGGAGACCGAAGTTTGGATGGATGGATGGTATGAAGCAGGCGTTAGGAAGGGGAGACGTGAGTGAGGAGGTAGCGAGAGAGCGTGCACTGGATAGGCGTGAGTGGAGAAAGATAGTGAACGGATGAGTTTTGACGCTGCCCTGATGTGCTTTCCCGCCATAGGCATATCGTTGAGAGACGGGATGGTCGTGGACGAGGGGGGCCCGGTCATCATGACGCGGCAGGGGTAAACCTGTCACGCTGTCGGGCCCTGCTGCCGACACTGACCTCGAACCGCATTCGTGACCCGGAGGGTGTATTGCGTGGTCCCCGGCCGGACCCTTTTGCGCAAAAGATCTAAGGTGTGCAAGTGTGAGTGTATTGAGTGTGAGGTGCGCCTTGCCGTCGGCCACTCCCCCCCATGCTGGGGGATTTCGGCCTAGTGTCTGTATCTGTACGAAAAGTAGGAAGATGCTCATAGTGAATTTTGGTTGGAGTTGGTAATTGATGACTATTAAGAGGTGGTCAGACGACATGTCTTGGTGAAACACCCATTAGTAATTTATAGCCAGATGGGGAGAGCAGAATAAGACGTCTGGGGAGGTCTTTTGAGTGTCGGGGTAAGTGTGACTAGCATCAGATAAGGGAGCGATTTGAGGGCTTGATCCCCAGTGAAAGTGGAACTGGGGCAAGACTGCGTAATGTCTCCCTGGTTGTTCAATTTCTACATGGATGGAGTGACTGGAGGTAAATGCCGTTGTGTTCGGTCGGGGCGCTGAGTTGTATAATGCAAATAGACGAAGTTGGCAGTCGTTAGTTGCTGTTTGTCAATAATACGGCTCTGGTGGCAGATTTGGAGGAGAAGTTTTGTAGGCTAGTGAAGGAGTTTGGTGGAGTGTGTAATGAGGTGACAGACCTTGGGTACGGAAGTAAAGGGAGGCTGTCTGAGGGGTTAGTTATCACAACTGGGCTCTATTGAGCTGGTATGTGGGCAAGAGCCGAAGAGTGAATAGAGTTTAATTTTGTTGAGATGAAATGGTCAAGAGGTATGGCCGGAGTGATCCTGATCGGATAGGATCAATAATGACGTTCGAATTTGGCGTCTTACCTGAAGCTGACCTGGAGACCGCAGACCCGTCACTTGGCACATCACCTGAATAGGCAGGAGAGAGCAACGGAGGCACGAAAGGCGTGCGCCAATCGCTAATTACCGACACCACACAGAAAAGAGGCTGGCGTAGATAATGTGACTGAAAGAGTGCATGGCAGGTAGCTACGAGAACAAAACAAATGGAGCTACACAAAGTGCAAGGATATCATATGCGGTAAAAACAATAAGGCAGTTAAAATTATGATCTGGAAAAGAACTGGCATCGAAAAATCTATTTAACATAATTTTTGGATCGACAAGGGAATCTACAATAGAAGGTCGAAAGGCATATTCATTTTAACATGAGCGAAATAGGTCTATTCATCTACAGTCAAAAACGCTTTCTCACATCAGATGCGCAACGAGGAATATGAAGTTGAAATTTGTCCCCGGGTTCATCTACCTTGTGGACAAACCAACAGTTGCAACATTTTCAACGTGATCAGTACAAAATGCTCTAGAGCATTTAATGAGTTTTGATCTTACTAGCCTCCCGTAGAGTGTGAAACTAATTTTAATATTTACAGGCGATTGCAAAAGACATCCGCAAGCCTATCTACCTTTTTTTTGTCCAATGACTCTGAAACGATTCCAACAGCATTAGGTCGGCAATAATCCCAAAATTTCAAACACCGGCGCACTAGTCCTGAAGAAGGCGGATATGAGACGATAAAAGTGATAGCTACCTGAAATTTGAACTATTAATATTAAGTCTCAATAAATTGTTACACTGACCTGAAGCTTTTTGTACCACAACATGAACACGATTAGGAAATTTCAAATACTATCGAAAATAACACCAAGGTTTCTATAAGACCACCGAGAACAGAAGATTACCACCGTAGAAATACCGGATCAGATCACCTAAATGTCAACGGGAAAAGCGCAACACTAGACATGGGCTGGTAATCTATTGTCGGTTCGAAGAACATGCGACATCACGAATCAAGGTTTACATGCCGCTGTAGGGAAGAAACGCTTTGATTAGTGGCATTCAGATTCCCTATGAAAAACTGCGAGTATGGTTTATTATCGTCTGCAAAGGCTTTAATTATTCACGACAGAGATGAGGCAGATGACCCGATGCTGTGTTGCTGCTGTGCACTGATGTGCTGTGTTACTGCTGTGCACTGATGTTCTGTGTTGCTGCTGTGCACTACAACAAAGATGAGGCAGAGAACCCGGTGCTGTGTTGCTGCTGTGCACTGAGGGTGAGGAAGTTGGGGGACGGAGTACATTCACTTGTTCTCAGGTGATTTGGACACGCGGTGTGGACGGATGATGGGAGAGTGGTTGAAATGGCTGAACGTGGAGGTGGGTGGACGTAGCAGGGCCCGACAAAGATCTGCGCCTACTCACAGTGATCTCTTACCTCACTCCTGACCGTACACTTCGACACTGAAGGACTAACTTCTTGCATGTATGCGAGCGCATTGGAGGAATGTGAGGGGGGCCTTGCCGTCGACCACCCTTCTTCTGAGTGATTTATCTTTGCTTCTGAAGCTCTGTAATAGAACGTCTACCCTCGATTCCATAAGGAAGCTGGGGAGCCAGGTCCTAAAGAAAACCTAGGCTGTACTCTTAAGCTGTTCCAATTGTGAAAAGAAGTGTAATGGAAAAGCTCAACGAGAGCGGAGGTATTTCCTCTAGCTGATTGTGGCAGAAACATTCTGCCTGATTTGACCTTGCGTTTGTATCTGCACCATGCCTTTTCCTAGCTAATCCTGCCCCCTTCTGCAGAGGTGTTGTCGTCACTGTCGTCGGTGTCGTCGGATACAGGCCCTGGTGCTGTGGACTCTGCCATCAGCGCTACGCCTGACAGCCTGGATGGAGGGCCTGATAGGGGAGGCGACAGACAGAGGACGCCCAGGTGAGGGGGTGCTTGATATGGGAGGGGGGCGACAGACAGCGGACCCCCAGGTAAGGGAGAGCGACAGGCAGCGGACACCCAGGTGAGGGGTGCCTGATGAGGAGGGTCGACAGACAGTGGACGCCCAGGTGATGGGACTAGACGGAGAGATAGATTGCAGCTAATGTTAACAGTTGGCACAACTGATAGCAACAGTCGACAAACCTGAATGCAACAGTCGGCACAATTGATGACGACAGTCGGCACAATTGATGACGACAGTCGGCACAATTGATGACGACGGTCGGCACAATTGATGACGACGGTCGGCACAATTGATGACGACAGTCGGCACGGCACGCCTCATGGCAACAGTCGACGCAGCTGATTTGCCAGTTCTTGTTGTTGCTCAACCCCAGCTCTTCCTGCGATGGAGGAGCCACGGCCGGCGCACACCCCTAAGTCCGGATGCTTCCACAGATATTGTGGTTGATCATGCCGCGTGCGGTGTTGGGCACGACGTCATGACGGGCTCGACCGTATCGGGTGAACCCCGGCATCGTCAACAGAGATAGGAAGGCACATTCCTTAGTCTATGTTTGTATGATTGGAGGACGTGTTGTGCCGCACCTCATCTGTAACAAGTGGACCCTGTCACCCCTGGGCAACCTCAACTCCTATACGTCCACCTCAGGCGGGTGACTGTAAGACCGTGTTGACTGTGTTCATCCAATGCAAGAGCTGTGAAGTGTGTGCGTGTATCTGTTTGTACTAAGATATGATATCTGTAGGACCAGGAATGGTCGTTTAGAGTGAACTGATGGCAACAGTCGACTCGACTGTTATCCTATGAATGATCCTCCATGCAGTAGCAAGATCACACCATGAACAATGATGGACTGTCCTGAAGGGTCATTAGTTTTGGTTGACTTATTATGGTCTATTAGAACAGCTCAGCAGGGCATATCTATAGAATCTGTGGGTGACGATGGAGATCATACTGGTCTTTTTGTAGTGCTGTTAGCTGGTTAAGATTCTGATTGCCCAGAGGAATAGTCGGAGTTGTTATTGATCATAACCAGCCCCGAGTAACACCAATGTAGTAGCATTACTATGGTCACGGCGCTTTAGAATATCAGCTAAGTGTAAACTCACCCCACCCCTCTCCCCAGGCGCCGCCCTATGCTGTCCATTGTGTCTGTGCAGTCCACCAACATCCCCCCCAAGGAGACCGTTACTTACTCCAGGAGCGTCCAGACTACGGGCGGCACCGAGGGACACGGTAAGTGAGGGCCACTGCTCCTCGCACTTTCAAGGATCAGAGACTCAGTGGGGGGGGGGGGTGTTAACGCTGCGCACTGTTTATATCAACGCGATGACATTCAGCTGTCGCTGACGGTGGCAGTTTATGGACAGACCAACATTGACGGTACCATCACTGTTAATCTCGACGTGATGAGAGTGACCTGTCCTGTCGCTGACGGTGGGCTCTGTAAATATTTTGAAGTTTTTCGTTTTGTTTGATTTATGTTTCATTGCCGCAATGAGGTTGATATTTGCCATTTTGTTGACTTTCTAGTGGTTCAAGCGTGAACAGTTCGAAAAGGTTGTTCATTGTTGTGGTGGCTATGTAGTCGTCGCATGGTGATGAGGGGAGCTTCTGTTTACCGGTGCATCCTCACATGCAGGTTGATGTGAGCATAATGGGGATGATGTGTTGGCAGTTGGAAAACGTTTCCCTTCTATTGACAACGAGTGATGAAGAATATGGTTTTATGACAGAAGCATCGCTAAACCTTGGAAAAATATAAAATCGTGACCGAAAATACTGGCCGATATGTTACAGAAGTTACAAAACTGCACGTAGTTGACATCGCTGCGGAGGTCGGTTTGTGTATGCAATGTCATAATTAAAATGGATCAGACAAAGAATGCAAGTTAATATATACAATGTCTCAACAACCAGAGTAGCAGCTATTACGTCTACACACCAATTATATTTCAGAAAGTAAGGGGCAGCAACGCGTTTTCGTAATGTATTCACTGTTGGAATTTCTGCCGCACTTGAAGCTGAAATCGGCCAGTATGGAGAGGATTATATTCGTACAAGGAATGGACGAGGAGGGTTCAAGATTAGCCACCGTATCTCTCAACGTTTTTCAATTTATCTGGCATATCACTTTTATTTTTAATTGTTTGCAGTTCAGAAAAGGCATGAAAGTTTAATATGGGAATATTAAAAAAAAAGTGCGATGTTGACAAAAATTTGACCAGGTAGAAAATTCATTATTGAAATACATCCGACTTACCAGTCCTTTGACTGACTCCGTGAAGTAAAGGCACTCATTCTCCAGCTCCGTAATTAGCTGGTCAGAAAAGACATCCCGTCCAAAAGCAAATTAAGGAAGGAAGTGACAAATTACAACCTCATTAGTGTTGCTCTAATTGAAAGCAGTTTCAGGGACCGCTGTGGTTAGTGAACAGAATTATAGTGTGTTATATTCTTTTATGAATTGAAATATTGTGTTCGATGGTAGGAACTGAATTTCTTGGGTTTAGAGAAGCCTTAGCCTCTGTTATATTCAAGCCTGATTAGGAAGAGAAAGTGTCGGGGCTTTGCTTCACATCCCAAACAAAAGGGTTGGTGGTTTGAGCTCGACATGCCGTTGGTGCCTGATATAGGTCTGGGGGTTCGAGGAAATAGTTTGCAAGATATGCCTATCATTCATTTCATCTATTATGTATTTTTGAAGGTCAACGTGATCCTAAAAACTAAAAGTTTTTGTTCTAAAGTCCTAACGGTAATGGCTCCAGTACTGAAAAAAATTAGATACGCTGTAGGAAAATTTAGTAGGCATCAGGGAAGTGTCACACCAGCAAAGAGCAAGAAAATAACGATATTGTTCTGCAGAGCGTGAAAATAGTTTCTGCGAACCGTGTGCTAGTCACCGATGCTGGGTTATAGTGCTACATGATGCTCGGACCGTTATTTGAACGATTGTGTAGCAAGCGTGTAACCTGTTTTGATCTGAAAGACACTATTGGTAAGATGCCTATTCAAGCAGCTAGTGCATATCCAAGCGCTAGTGATCAAAATACTGCCTAGACTGCCGATGGTGAAAGTACCACGAACGTGACCACCGGTCGTCAAGCTGCTCGACATATAAAATACTGCCTAGACTGCCGATGGTGACAGTACCACGAACGTGACCACCAGTTGTCAAGCTGCTCGACAGACAAAATACTGCCTAGACTGCCGATGGTGAAAGTACCACGGACGTGACCACCGGTGGTCAAGCTGCTCGAGACAAAATACTGCCTAGACTGCCGATGGTGAAAGTACCACGGACGTGACCACCAGTTGTCAAGCTGCTCGACAGACAAAATACTGCCTAGACTGCCGATGGTGAGAGTACCACGGACGTGACCACCAGTTGTCAAGCTGCTCGACAGACAAAATACTGAATTTGCCTCTTCTCATACGGTTTATTAACTGAGAACCCATTTGATACCACAGGCTGGTCCCTAATTTGTGCTGGAACCATAAACCGCACGTTTGTTTTGCTTGCAAAGTGTTCAATTATCGTAAACGTTAGAAGCGGTAAAGCCGGTCAAGAGGCCTTTAAGAGTGAGCCCTCTGGCCCCTGGCGTGAACCAGTGGTCCAATGGGAGAAAGGAAGGAGCCCCACACGGGAGGGGCCAGAACTCCCTTCAGAGTGACGAAGACCAAGATTCCAACGGCCAAGAACGTCAGCCTCTCCAAGATGACCAGCGCCACCTCAGCCGAAAATGACCGGAGAGACGACCGCATCGACGAGTTAACCAGGAACATCCAGGAAATCAGGAATCTACTAGGCCAAACGACCGGCCTCTCTGAGCAGGAAGAAGATTTTGCCGCAGAACCTAGCACAATTGACGACCGTCTAACGAGGCTCGAGGGTCATGTCAAGGCCATTTTCTCCATATCCATGAACTCGAAAAGAACCAACAAACTAAAAAACCCGCAACCTACGCAAGTACCTCTACCTCGGACGATAACTTCG
This sequence comes from Gammarus roeselii, assembly GCA_016164225.1. NCBI lineage: Eukaryota > Metazoa > Arthropoda > Malacostraca > Amphipoda > Gammaridae > Gammarus > Gammarus roeselii. The sequence goes on from SDVV010010997.1 coordinate 8,335, forward strand.
ACGACTCTTCACCCTACATAAACCCCAACCGAGCTCCGAGGGCTGCAAGGAGGAAGCAATACACGCCATTTAATGAACACAACTTGTTCAGCAATATTCATACCTTTCCCGAACACCTGATGATCACGTTCGACGCCAAAGACAGACCGCATATTTGTCCATACACTCCGTGAAAAGAGCTGGGCTCTTTCACTGGCCGCCCAGTTCTGAGCGTCGCCACCAGCGGCGACGAAGGCTTTGCCATCAGAGTAGACACATAACTTCAAAGTGACACAATTTTCTCCAAAACTAGACATTATGGAAAGCCATGCAAAACAGTGCCACACCAGACTTTCTCTACAAGCTAGCTCAGGTTTGATCTACGTTAAAGATATCCCGAAGGAGGAAATCGAGGAGTACATCACTGGGCTCGTTCAATAGGAAGACTGCGTTGTTGAAGCAAAAATCGCACCAAAGATCCCACCGAAAAGAGAGACCACCACAGCCCTAATACTAAAATTCAACTGCCCTACTCCACCTAAATACCTAGACATTCCCTTCTACGGCACCAAAATCAAGGTTAAACCATTCGAGAGACGTCTGATGTGATGTTATAAAGGCCAGAAATACGAATACACGAGAGGAAACTGTAATGGTAAGCAAAGATGCTCATACTGCTCCCAAGACGACCATGGCAAACTCCAAGATCCCCTGTTTTTACTGCAAAGTAAATGGACACCCTACCGGACATAGATATTGCCCAGAGGATGAGACAGAGAGAGCGATCCTCCGTTACCAGATAGATCACGGGGTTGGCGACGAGAGGCTGTAGTCTCGATGAGCTTCACAGAAAGACCCTCCTACCCAGGAGAAAAGACCGGCACCAATCCCCACACACTTTGTCATAACGTTCAAAGAAAGTGGTGCAAGCAAAGTTACCTTTTCAACTAATCCTTTTATAATTATGAAGTCACTCACCGAACAACTTGGAGAAAAACCGAAAGAAATTCAACGACAGGGAAAGAAATATCTGGCCTACGTCGTAAAACGCGAACATAGTAACGCTACACAAAAGATTACCCACATAAACAAACAAAGTTACAATTGGAACACATACGCCCTACAACGATACCAAACGAATTATATACACCTCCCGTTACACACCTACAACCGACCTCAGTGCTTTCGCTGAAGGTCTAGCTGAGGATTACGGAGTTACCAAAGTCCGTCAAGCAACATGGATAAAATCGCGTTACGCAAGTTCTACCGCATACCAAATTACCTTAAGGATACGACGCACAGTACAGATACAGATACTAGGACGCATCCCGCAGAAAGGGGGGTGGCCGACGGCAAGGCGCACCTCACACCCACATAACCTCACAGTCACACAACTTAGCCCTTTTGTGCTGAAAGGTCCGGCCGGTACCCCCGCAACATTCACTCTGGGTCACGAGTGCAGTCCGATGATCTGTCGTCGGCAGCAGGGCACGACAGGTTTCACTGGTTTACCCCCGGCGCGTCATAATGGACGGGCTACCCCCACCCACGACCATTCCGACAGCGGGATGCCAAGGGCGGGAAAGCACATTAGATACAGATACCAGGCCGCATCCCCAAGAAAGGGTGGTGGCCAACAGCAAGGGGCACCTCACACCCTCATACGCTCACACTCACACAACTTACCCCTTTTGTACTAAAGGGTCCGGCCGGTAGCCCCTCAACTTACACTCTATGTCCCGAGTGCAGTCCGAGGAACCGTAGTCAGCAGCAGGGCCCGACAGTTTTCACTGGTTTACCCCGCCGCGTCATAATGGCCGCCCTCCCCCCACCCACGACCATCCCGACAGCGGGATGCCAAGGGCGAGAAAGCACATCAGAGCAGCGTCAAAATCGACCATTCACAACCATTCTCCACTCACGCCTGTTCATTGCACGCTCTCTCGCCACCTCCACATTCATGTCTCTCCTTCCCAACGCCTGCTTCAGACCATCCATCCTTCAAACTTCTGTCTTCCTCTAGGCCCGCGCCCACTCGTCTCCGCATCCATCACCCTTTTCACCAATCTCCCTTCATCCATCCTCTCCATGTGCCCGAACCATCTCAGAACACGCGAATCCACTCTGTCTTCCAACTTGTTCACCATCCCTGTTCTGATTCGAACCACGTCATTGGTGATCCGGTCTCTCAGCGTTACCCCAGCCATGCTCCTCAAACATTTCATCTCGAAAACATTCAACCTTCTTTTCTCCTCTGCTCTCACTCCCCAAGTCTCAGCTCCATAGCGCACAGTTGGGACAACAACGCCCTTATACAGCCCTCTCTTAGCTTTCATCCCCAACGTCCTGCAGCTCATTACACTCTTCAGTGCACCCAACACTTTACATCCCTCCTTCACTCGCACCTTCACTTCAGTTTCCACTAGTTCAGTTATCACCACAGGGGAGCCCAGATACTTAAAACACTGAACTTCCTCGCTCTAAGCCGAATATCGCTCCGAGACCGAATATCGTCTCGCAAAGGTAAAGTTTTCAACTTGATTGGAGAGATCGACTATCATCTCTTTAGAGCGAGAGCAATAAGGCTCCTCAGAGGGGTACCCCCTTGGGGTATTCCAGGCTCACCCGCCTTCCCGCGGTGTCCCCGCTAACTACCAAAATTTCATTTGTCCCTTTATGTAATTATGATTTTGAGTTAGAAGATCCCTCCACCGTTTCCCCCTTTTCAGTTTGCTGCTACATCCCCTCTCTTGGTGCACAAAGAGGTGAGCCTTCCACTGACACCGAGGTTTGAAAAGAAAAGATGAACTGTTACAAAATAAGTTTATATAAAACAAAACCGTATACCAAAAATATTTAGCTTCAAGTCTAGTTATTAGATTATATTTCGGTTAATTTTAAGAACGTATATGCATTTCAAGTTGTATTCACCTGGAACTCCCGGTAGAAGCCGGGGATCAAACAATGGGCAAGACCATGCCATATCGAAGAGGGGCTGACGGCCCCTCCAGAGCGTCGTACTCAAACCTGTCCGCGTAAAAGAACGACGGACTCCTCATAAGTTCCTCATCGACAGGAGACCTGACTCAGGTCGTTGTCGATAACACAAAGGAATGCTTCGCGAAGCTGGACGCGAATATTATCGGAATGCAGAATGTCCTAGGCAAGATGAGCAAAATGATGGGCCTCCCCGAGCTGGAGACTGAGAACTTCTCGGCGCCTCCCAGTGAAGTCTGTGAACGCCTCACTAAACTCGAGAACCTTTTTTCTAGTATATACCCGACTGGATGAGCTGATGAAGAAGATAGAGGCCAGGGAACCCGTAACCTGTTCGTGTGCTTCACCCTCTGACCTCTCTGATAACATCGCTGTCCTCCTAGCCGAAACTCATAACGCCCGAACACCAAGAAACATAAGAAGGAGACAATACATTCGATTTGATGACCACAACCTATTCAACAACGGACCTACGTTCTCCGAACACTTGAAAAAACTGATATTTGCCCTAAAAACTACGAGAAGAACTGGGCTCTATGACTGGCCGTCCAGACGACAGCTTCATCATAAAAGTAGACACAAAACATCAAAGTGACACTATACTCTCCAAAAACAGAAAATACGAAAGCCTTGCAAAATCATACTTGACCCAACTTTTTCCATGAGTTCGGGCTTCATCACTCTCCTGAGTGCTGAAGCCGATGAGTTCATCACCGGACTCGTCCAATACGAGGAATGTATAGTCGAAGCGAAAATCGCACCAAAAATCAAACCAAAAAGAACCACCATCACGGCCCTTCTGCTTGAATTCAATTGCTCCACCCCACCTAAATACATAGACACACCTTTCTTTGACGCCAAAACCAAGGTTACACCCTACGAAAGACGTCCGATGCGATGCTATTAATGCCAGAAATACGGACACATGAGCAGAGATTGTCACGGTAAGCAGAGATGCTCACACTGCTCCCAAGATGACCACGATAAACGGGACGATCCCTTGTCGTGCCCATCCGGAGAATCTCACTGCTTTTACTGCTAAGTATACGGCCACCCTACGGGACACGGAGACTGCCCCCAGGACAAGATTGAGAGAGAGATCCTGCAATACCAAACGGAGCACAAAGTCGGGCGACGAGAGGCTGCGGCCGCGATTCGCTCCCCCCAGGCTGGCCCTCCCACCCAGGAGAGAAGATCAGCATAATTTCCTACCAACTTCCTCATACGCTTCTAGATAGCGGTGCAAACAAAGTTGCTCCGTCAATGAACCCATTCACCATGATGAACTCGCTCTCCAAATAACTGGGAGGCAGACCGATAAACATAAACCGACAGGGAAAGAAGTATAAGTCTTGCCCGCGTCGTAAACATCAAGCAAAGCAACGCCATACAAAGGATTAACAAAATAGACAAAAACAAAGTAACTGTCGAAATGCCTCCGTTTTTCAATGCTACGAAACGAATTATATACTTCCAACTACACTCCCAAAACTGACCTAAGTACTTTTGCAGCAGGTTTAGCAAAGGATTACGAAATCACCAAAGTTTCTCTAGCAAACTGGATCAAACCACTAAACATCCACACCACCGCATATCAAGTCCCTTTCCCAGGACGTGACACACCGGAATTCTTGATGATCCCGAGTGAACAGGGAAAAACAAAATCTTACCCAGTGGCGACATGGCCTGCAATGTGTACAAAATGCCTGAAATACGGCCGCGTCATCAAATACTGCCAGCTATACATACCTCAACGCTGTAAGAGGTGCGCCGGCGAACATGACCGAAAGCACAGCACAGCCCACCGACCTAACTGCTACTACTGCTCATGTCTCCATGAGGAAGGTGACCGCGACTGCCCAAAGCAGATGGACCAAAAAGCAATGACAATCATACAAAATGACCGCAGAGTCTCACGAAAACAAGCCATCCAAATCTTTTACGGCGAAAACCCAAACTGCCGTAATTTAAATTACGCCAAAGCAGTTAGATCTACAACGAAGTCTACCTCACCAGACGACACTCGCGTACCGTTAACACGAACTATTACCGTGACCCCAACACTCCTCTGCAGTACTAATAATACCACAACCAGCCCAGCGACCGCCCTCGTATTAGAAGCGGGCGTCCCGAGCAACTAATTCACCTGTGCCCAGGATAGCACTGCGATGGATGCTGCCTCGGTCGACCACGAGGAGAGGTCCAATAACCCGAAAATCAAAAGGCGAAGAGACGAAGATTCCTCCGACGACGACCGCGTGGTACACTGCGCCCTCTCGCTACGAAGCAAAAAGATTAGCAACAGCCCACGAACCACAGCTCGCCTCGATCAGAGCGTTGAACGACTTCTGACCGTCTTAACTGCGACCGCACCCAGCGAAAACCAAAGTGAGGTAGAACAGCTCACAAGTGAGAACGACGCGAATATGCCACAATTAAAATATGTATTTGGTTTCATCTTGACAGGACTAATATTTTCGCTCGCAAGGCCGTGCGAACTTACCTGAATCAATGACGGTCGCGCCCATCGGGGGAGCCTATTATGAAACACGTTGAGGCTCCGGTGGAAATGAGGCTCAAATCAAATCACTCCCGCATTGCCCTGCTGTGGCGGTACATGGCCGTCGCCACTACAGCGTTGATCAACAAGATAAGTCATCACACGTGCGACAAGGTGAGATTGAGGTAGTAAGCGATGCTGGTCTTGCATTTGAGGCATCTAAATCAGTATCATTGAGTGGAAAATAATGGCACTCACAGTAAAGAGATTTTTTGGAAAAAATGTTCGAAATCTCTTCAAGTGTCTTTGCAAGAAGACTCGTCCGGACAGGAGAGTACCTCCAAACCCACCAGGAATAGAAGAAAAAAGTTTTCGATAAACTTTCAAAGAAAACAAATTGAAAATATGACAACTTTTGAATTTATGAGGTATACACGACACCAGCCAATATGGAAAGATTTAATTGATCCAGTACCCGTCAATTCTCCTATTAAACTAGTTCTCGCCTATTGTGCCATCTTCCGCTTGACGTTCTGGCCTTGATCACGTTCCCCTGCGCTCTAACTATAAATGAGCTGATATGGAAGGTGTTGTAGCACCAACTAAACATTATTAAAGAGTCCTGTAAACAAGTAGATATCAGTCTTCTTTATTGCTTATCGTTGACAAATTCCAATCCTGAAAGAGCTACCAGCTGCAAACCTGGAGGATCTACCAGATGCAATCCTGAAAGAGCTACCAGATGCAAACCTGAAGGAGCTACCAGATGCAATCCTGAAAGAGCTACCAGATGCAATCATGAAGGAGCTACCAGATGCAATCCTGAAGGAGCTTCCAGATGCGAACCTGAAGGAGCTACCAGATGCAATCCTAAAGGAGCTACCAGATGCAACCCTGAAGGAGCTTCCAGATGCAAACCTGAAGGAGCTACCAGATGCAATCCTGAAAGAGCTACCAGATGCAATCATGAAGGAGCTACCAGATGCAATCCTGAAGGAGCTTCCAGATGCGAACCTGAAGGAGCTACCAGATGCAATCCTAAAGGAGCTACCAGATGCAACCCTGAAGGAGCTTCCAGATGCAAACCTGAAGGAGCTACCAGATGCAATCCTGAAAGAGCTACCAGATGCAATCATGAAGGAGCTACCAGATGCAATCCTGAAGGAGCTTCCAGATGAGAACCTGAAGGAGCTACCAGATGCAATCCTGAAGGAGCTACCAGATGTATTTACGAAATTTAAATGACGACTGTAATTATGGTTTCAATCGTCCCTGAATGATAATGTGGTTTGGACATTTACCATCTTCTCTCTATTTTATTTAAATTTCACTATTTGTCATATTATGATCCACTTATTTGTGTTGTTCGCATTCTTTTCTAACAGTAGAGTCACGTTTTTCACATGTTATTTTGCCCTTTGGTGTTTCGAATGCAATCAGTTATTTTTTTTAATTTCATGCAAGTTTCTATGATTTTATTCCCATAGTATTTCCACTACGAAACAGTAATTTTGATGATCAGATAGTTTAGATTTATTTTTAGTTAGCGCCCATTTCAGGTATTTTTATGCCCTGAGTTTTTTTTTATATAAAACGATAGTATTTATTTGTTTCTGAAGATCTGCTATAGTGGAATTAGGTCTCTTTAACTGCTATCCTAGCTTTTGCTATTTTTACGAATCCAAACCCCGATGAAAAAGTCGATGCCTTACCGGTCACTTACCGTACCCGTACTTACTGCTAATTTAACGTTCGGTACCAGTAGAACTTTGGTTTGACTCCTCCTTCCCGAAGCATCACTGTTTTCCACTCATTGGGAATGATGCATTTTCTTGACCTCCTTCTGCAATTGTAATCGCTAGAGACTTCCTTAAGTGGAAACAAACCCAGTGATAGTCGATAACTTGTTGTCCATAGCTTGATGCTGCACTAGTTGTCGGTTGACGTTTGGGGGCGGAAGGGTATGACTCCGGTGCACTAGAAAGCCCTGGCACTCTAATCGAAATAATCTTGTATGCCATTGACTGCAGCATGCTAGCATGGCTCTGAGCTGAACTGTTTGTCTAGGTCATTCAACTTGTTCTATTTTCTGTCGAGCCTTGCCGGTCCCGCTTTTGGTGGCCAGTAGAGCTGCGTTTCTGAGAACCCTTGCAAGCCTTTAGCGTTTTCCATATATATATGTATATATATATATATATATATATAGCTATATA